>WYDI02001395.1:40618-78063 GCA_009867235.2 Psittacus erithacus
GTCTTTAAAAAGAGCTAGAAAGGAAAATAGAACATACAGTTCAATTGGGGCTACCAGCACAACAGTAAAGCTGGGCAATTTTCTGCAATCATTGCATATACCATATGGTTATCTTGCAAGCCATGTGAATGAAAACTGCCTGCTCTCTAGCTAGAAAAAATATCACATAAACAAGGATACTTTAACCTGACTGCAGTACTGTAGATCATAAAACCGACCCAATACCACTTTATCTTCCTTTAGCTCATTTATGTAGTATACAGTTGGAACAAGAATGCCAAACATTCAAACTTCGTACTCAATCACTACAAAAGATTTACCATTTAGAGCATTTGTGTATACTTTGGAGGATGTACTATGATCTGCCTAAAGCCTGGTTGCCAAAAGCCTTGAGATGGCATCAAAGTTACCAAGAATGCACTGAAAACCACATCCAACCAATCCGTATTTGGTCAGCCAAAACATCCAGCTTTGATTCTTCCTGTTCAAAAAATCTTCTTGAGCACTGGAAAAATCTGCTTGAACATTTCTTACATTTATCATTACCCATTCATCAGAAAAACAAAACGAGCAGAATCCTAAGCACAGACTAAAATGATCAAATCAACGCTAGTGCCCTGATCAATGCAAAGTTTATGTATAATAGCACTGGGTCAGTTGAGAAACTCGCCATCCATGGAAGAGAGCACTGATGGCCATATCTCACTTGACTCCAAATAGCATACAGCTCTGCTTAAACTCCGACTCACACAAAGCCTTTAAGAATTTGAAGGCCAAAAGAACTTTGCTTCTATGTATCAGTCATTTATCTTGCTGGAGACTTGCTAGAAGAGAACATTCAAGATTTTGGCCTCTCTCCAACAGTCTGCTTCTATCCCATAACATTTTGAAGTGCTGAGCTTCTCAAAATTAAGGATGGCACTTGAACAGCAATCACTAAGAGAATTTTAGCACCCTCTGCTATACTACTAATGTATCCGTAACACGTGCAGACTTAGTTGACATATAACTGTATTAAGAAAACATATTAATATGTATTTGTTTAAAGCAATGAATGAAACTCCAAGACCCAATAACTGACGACATCCTTGACAGCTAAGCAGTTATTTCGTAATGTGACAAAATAAATTTCCAATTAAAGATAAAAATATCTCAAAATTACAGTTTACAACAGTTCTCAGGACCAAGCTAGCATCAGCGCCAATTTAAATGCAAACATAACTCACTGCATAATTACTCTACTTATGGTAGTAAGCTTTCTTATCATTAGTACTAAGAAAGCAGCAAGACTGCATTCACCAAGGGGGTTTTTGGTCAATTATGTATGCAGAAAAAAGCACTGCAAAAATTCTGACTTAGAGCATTTGTAAGTGATTCTCTAGACTGCATCTGCTAACCCATTACCCATTTTACCCCTTCGAATTGTTGAGAGTAAAATGTTTACAAAATAAATAGCTAGGAACAGATGCCTGTCCCAAATTTATACCTTACAGTATTTCATTTTCCCTCTCTGCTCTGCACTATGCCTTTATATTACTTCTAGCTTTTATACTGCAATTGCCAATTTTATCACCTGCTGTCAATTAAGTATCACCTGATCTCCTTCACCAACTCAAAAGCAGGTCTCAACCAAAATCTACTTATTAACCTGATTTTTCTCTTGCAAAATTCCATTGTGGTAGTAAATGGATGAATTTACATTGACCTGAAGCTATGATTACATAAGGAACTGAGTCAAGCTAATGGTCTGCCTATGCTAAAAGGAGATCTCACTCCTTTGTCCTTCACTGTTTTCAGCATCAACTGGACGCTTCATGAGCCCACTCCCTAATTCAACAGAAAGCTGTCCAACAGGAGGCAAGGGGAAAGAAGGGCTGGGCTAACTTGCCTGACAGCCAAGATAACACCTACAGCAGGAACACAGCTAAGAGCAGGATCTTCTTTCAGCAGTAATGAGACCATTTCATTCAGTTCTATAGAAGAGCATCCCAAGATCACCACATACTTGCCACTGTCCACCAAAAAAGCAAGCAAAAATATTTCTTTTCCATTAAATTAGCTACCCTGAGAGCTATCTGCATTTTCCTAACACCACTTTTTTTTTCCTGAGTCATTAAGACAACATCATGCCCTAGACTCTTCACATAAACAAAGATAGCAAAATAACTAAATTTACATAAATAAAGGTAGCAAAATAACTACATTCTGCAACGTCTTATTTCAAGCAGACTCCATGTTAAATCACTTGTAGATTATTACAGATTAACATTTCTGATTTATCTGCATGGGGAAGAAAAGGGGTAAGCGAAGACTTGAACCATCTAATGGTCCATCAACCAGGTAAACAGATTAAGAGATTACACTGGCCGATTAAAAAAGAAATCTATCCTTCTAACGCAAGACAAGTGCTATGTTAACTTAGTGGTTATTTAAGTTATCAAAGCACTGCTAAAAGTCAGGAGGGTATCTACTAGGGCTGAAGACCCTCCACCTAAAAAAAATTTCTCACCTTATCCTCCAAGCTAAACAGAAGAGATGCAGATGTGACTTTTTTGCCAACATAAGTGAAAAGTATTGGGTTCTAATTAATTTTCTGCAAGCTGCAGATAGGTAAGAAACAGTACTCAAGGAATACCAAAATTCTTGTTTCACCCATTAGTTTATTCAGAAATCGTCTACATGTAAAAGGAACATAAATTGCTGTGATAACACCAAGTCCATTTTGGATTTTCTAGCTTTTTTCCATCACACATTTCATTCTGATTATTTTGGATATTACTTTCATGAACAATTGATGATGCCATTCTGGAACACTTTAAATTGCTTTCAAGTCACTGCTGCCGCAGGCATCCCTTCCCCCTCTGTTGTCTCCTGCATGTACCCACATTCACCCCTCTGTCAGTATTTACAGCTGCCTAATCCATGATGAGCCAGTCCAGGGTGCTAACTCACTGTTCCCAGACAAGAAAATCTATTCACTGATCTTCAATCTGTTAAATTTAGGAACTAAACCCATTTCCACCATTTAAGAAAAACACCCATGAAATTCATTAGGAAAACTCAATTGCTCTTCAAGCACATGACAAACAAAAACTACTCATTTGTCACCTCTGGATTATGTGAAGTACTAAAGCCTCTTTTTCATAGGAAAAAAATCTTGACTTATATCTCACTACTCACCCAGTTATCAAAATTATCTTGAAATTACTACTGATAGACTACAGGCTGAAGTTGTCTTTGAAGATCAGCTGAAATGAACTAGGACTCAAAACAATGTAGGTTAAGGAGGGTTTCAGAATCACCACATCATGTTTTTATTACGTAAAGTAAGTCTGGTCTGAGTTTCCGTACCAACCTGCTACATGCTATTTGAAAGATCTTTTTTGGTTTATGGGTGGGAGAATGTTACTGTGACCTCTTCTATTAAACACTTAATGATCTGAAAACAAATGCTACAGAAGGCCTTGGTAACAAAATAGGACTCCTATTTAACAAGTTGTATTTGTAACCATAGTCTGACCTCAGAGCAGAGAAGCTCAAAGCTGATGTAACCTAGACTGTATTCTTTATTTTTCTACTAACAGGCAGCCTTCTACAAGACAATTCTCGCTAGAACGAAGAGCCTGTCATGATCTAAAAGGCCACCTGAAAAAAGAAAGAAAACAACCTCAGACTGCAATTACAGAAGATTTGTTACAATGGCCCAACGGCATTAGTGGAGAGATCCAAAAAATTACCAAGCCTAGTTTGCACTCAGAGTTATGTTTTGTCTATACAAGTTCTCTTAACTTCCTACAGATAAAGCAAAAGCTTCGCTTGTGGAAAGAAGTCACAAAATTCTATTTTTGCAAACAGAAATACAAACATTGCTCCTCTAAGTCATAGTTTTACGATAGGAAATTCTCTCTTCCTCATTACCATAAGATGCATGATTTTTTTATGGCAGTTTAATCATCTCAACACAAGAGACAGGAACCACAAAGTCTTGGGACAAACTATTCATTAGCTTAGAGTAAGCATACAATATTCCTTATGAATACTGAATCAACACAGGGAAACATCAGTTTTCCAAACCATCTTATCACTTCCCAATCTTGAATATTCATCTAAATAAGGGGTTGGGGGAGGAGAAAACATCTCTTGCTCAATATCCAAACCAAGGAGATTTTTCAAACACAAACTTGCAAAACAAAGCAAAAAAGTTTAAAGATATTCTAACTACAATCTGTATTGTACAAGATTACAAAGGTTCTTCACCTGTCTCTTGGAGAAGACACATTCACCCTGTCAAGAGTGACAAAAAGTTCTAATACGAAAGCTGCTAGTGTCTGGCTGTCTCCCAGTGTCAAATGGCTAAAAAAACCCCAAAGAGCCCAGAAATACCAAGAACACCAAAACAGACAGACAGTTGTAAATATATGTGCCTGTCTGGAGACTGAATTATGAGACGGGGGCAGGGGAGTGGAAAGAATGGAGAAGTAATACAAATGGTAAGAGAACTAACTCAGTCTTTTTAATGATACTGAAGTTTAACTTTTCCCCTACCCCCAGGAGCCTACTCTATTTTGAAAGCCCCAATAAACCACAGCATTTAACTCTACCTTTGAAATATGTGTCTGGCCACCTTTTAAGAAGTATTGTTCATTACTTTCATCATACAAATATTACCGATTTTTAAACATAATTTATTTATCCCATAAGAAACTGAAGAAATGTCACCTTTGTGCTGCCAGCATTCCGAAAAATCAAAAGGGGCCATACTATCATGCATGCAGTTAATTATAAACTACACCTATGATATACTATTTATTTGGTAATAGAACTAAAAGGCATTAAAACCTTCCTGCCATTTTGGCTTTAGCACACAAGTGTAAGACAGCTACTTCCCCCCACTGTATTTCTATTCAGTGCTCAAGGCCAGGCTGGACAGAACCTTGGGCGATGTGTTCTAGTGTGAGGCGCTCCTGCCCATGGCAGGGGGTTGGAACCGGATGAGCTTGAGGTCCTTCCCAACCCGAACCATTCCATGATTCTATGATTCTATTCAATGGTGTTATACCCACCTTCCTTCACTCACCCCCAGTGCTGCCCATTCAAAAACATTTTACTTGCAATACAGTGACTGAAATGCAAAGGCATTAAAACTACTTCTATCAGCTATCTAATCTCTCAAAACAAAGGTCAATATTCTAGAGAGGCTCCCCCCAACTCCAAACTTCCTTCTATCTAAGAAGTTTCATGTTCTTTATCATAAATATTCAGTTGAAAGACATCATCAATAGAACTAAGAAAGTTCTAACATTATTTTAACATTAAGAAAAAGAGTTCTGATATGCCAGGTTATGGTAACCCATGCAGTTTTCAACATAGGCCAGACCTCACCATTACTTCCAGTCATGGAAGACAACCATATTTCAGAATGGAACAATATCCAACCATAGAAAATACTTCAATTAGCCTACCAGGCACACTCGAGCCAGCTCTTCATTCAAGTCAAACTATTAAAAAAGCAACTCTCTCCAGAATGGGGTAGGAGGAAAAGGAGCTTTTAGGTTTCACATAACAACCTAGAGAAAAGGAAACCCAGTTGCCACCTAGAAAAATCCATCCAATACCTTCAAAGAATACTGATGACACAAAGGGAGTGGGGAGAATCAACAGGGTTTTTTTCTTATATGCATTATCTGTATTAACAAGTGTATTATCTGTATTAACAAATAATACATCACAGAGATTTTCAACACCAGGGGTCAAATAGAAAGAAGAGGGGCAGGGAAGAATTAAGATCACAGTCACTATCACCAATGCAAAGGGCCTTTCAAGGTTTCCAGAGTATAAACTGAAGACCAACCTGGAAAAAGTGAAACAACTCCCTGGATTAAGTAATTTCCACACTAGACAGGAAGGAGAAAGCATAGGACAGCAATTTCTTTCAGTACATAGCGCTTACAACTTCATACCAGATCTTTCAAGCAGTAGCACTCAAAACTTCAGTGCCACTTTTTAATTAAATGGTGGCCAAGAGAGCAAAGTCATTTTTAAGAACTCAAAATAAGCACAAAAATGTTTCAACACAAAACGCAACACTCCTCAATTTCACCCTGAAACATGAAATGCAGTAAAATCATACAATCTAAGCAAATACCAAGCAACTAAGGCTCCGAAGCCCCTGTCTAAATAGGGTATTTCTATTCCAAACACATAGAGCACTAGAACACACAAGAGATATTTTGAGTAGCTGCCAAGGCAGAATAAAACTGATTATTATCTCAACGAGCAGCAGCACAAATGAAGAAAAGCAATGGTCCTACAGTTCTTAAACCACAAAGCGCAGAGCAAATTTCCTACCACAAGATTAACACACGAGAGCAACCCTGCAACCCCCTGGAACAGTAAAACATACACACGCACCAGTAGGAGTTGTCACCAAATTGCATGCACAAATCCTCTTAGCTCCAATGAAGTCAGTGACTCTGATGAGACCTTTACCTTCATTTTCCATCGAAATCGTACTTGAGTCGATAGTTACAAAAGTCTTTAGCAACAGCAGCACTGGAGCGGGAGCTGAAAGGTGAAGACAGAGATGCCCCAAGATCCCAGGCAATCACACTGCTCCCTTTGCCCCCACCTGCAGCAACATCTGCAAGAGAAACACCCGCGCTAAAAGAGGAGAAACACAATAGAAACTGAACATAAACCCCGCACAACAGCCGAACCCTGAGTCTCCACCGCCTCTCCACTCACGCCAGCACGGAGCAGCCACACGCATCCATGGAGCCCGCAGAGCTGTCAGCAGCCGCCGAGGATTAGGATTAGTTGCCCAGCATCTACAGCAATACAGAGCAGTGCCGCCGCCTCCCCCCTCGCCTCCAACGGCCTCGTCCCGCCCGGGGAGGGGCTCCGCACGGAATGAACGCCCCGCACCTAAAAATAAACCCTCACCCCAAGTAACGCCGCTACCCCCGCGCCGCGTCTCCTCAGCGCCCGGCGGAAGAGGAGCAGCGAGGAACGCGGCGGCTCCCCGGAGCCCGGCGGCTCTCCGGAGCCCGGCGACCCCGGCCCCACAGCACCCGCCGCGGCTCCCTCAGCAGCCACCCCGGCCCCGCCCGCTCACCCTATGGCGCAGGCGGCCGCGGGAAGCAGGGCGCTGGTGGAGGTGTGAAGGGGGGGGATGAGGCGCAAAGCAGCAGCTCCGCAGCCGCTGCCTCGTTTCTGCCGCCTCGCCGCTCACCTCCGCGGCTCGGCACGACAGCGGCGACGGCACGGCCGCATCCCGCTCCGCTCACTTCCGCGGGCGGCGGGAGAGGCAGCGGACGGGGCGGGGCACGGCAGCGGAAGGAAGGGCGGGCGGGGGAACGGCACCGTCGCCATCGCCCTTGCAACGCGCGGACGCCTGCGCCCCAATGCTCGCTCCCGCTGGCAGCGGAGGCCGCTCCCTGCGTCCCTGTGCGCTGTCCTTCATCCGTTGCTCGGGATCCCCGCAATGGAAAGCGTTTAAACGCCTCAGCCACCGCGGAGGTGTCCTCACCTCCCGGCCCGGCAAGGAGGACGTTACTCGGTGGAGCCGTGAAGCGGTGTGAGGAGTTACCGGCCCGGGCTCTACGTGAGGGCTCAGTGAACGCGGAGCTGCCCGGCCCCGCCGGCCTCTGCGCCAGGACTGGAGCCGGAGTGGGCCCACGGCGCCGGCCGTGGAGGAGCAGACCCCTAACGCCTGCTGGCTGCAGAGTGCCCTGCGGCCTCCGTGCTGCGTGTGTGAAACGAGTGTCGTACGCACGGAGTAGCTGCTGGTTTTAGAGTTAAAGCGCACCCAGCCGAGATTTGCAGTCCCATTTACTTCATCAGCAAGTTTTATTCTTTCAAATGTCAGCCAAAACATACCCCGACTCAATACAAAGTCTTAACCGCTGAAGGGGGCTACTTTTGAAACCCCTTTTTAGCGACCCATCCAACCGCTCATATCGCTGGTTAAGTATTGGGGTGAAAAAAAGCACTTTAGCAATTCCATTATGTTTACGTAGATACCAAGGGAATACTATTTAAAACTACAGGCCCAGTGCTGAGCTCTGATGCTGGGGAAGTCTTTAAATAAAAGTGATTTCCGCTGAGATAATAAATGTTATATTTCAGGTATGATAACTTAAGGATAAAATGCCTTTTGACTTGCAAGGCCAAAATCTAATGGAGACATGCTAATTGTAGGCTTTATACCCTGTCTCTAAAGAAGCATGACAAGACAGTCTGAGAAATACAATTACACTGACATCACCTTGGCTTTGCTTTCCTTAAGCAGCAGCAGAAACCAAAATCAATGTCAGTTCATACGAAGCATTTAACGGAACTAAATTTTAAGCATTTTAATTAAATCTCCCAACCCATAATAGCATCTTTTGAATCCCTCTGCTAAACAAGGCGAAGTTACAGAGCATCCTTGCTTCTTTTGAAGCTCTTGAAGAGAAATTTGCTGAGGGCTAAAATAATACAGATTGGTCAGTGTGTTTTGAGACATAACGAAGAGCTACAAGCGCTGCTTTAAAGCACATACTTTCATTCAGGAAAATGACAACAAACAGGTTAATTGTTTGAGAATACTTTATGCACAGTTTCTGACCTCTCCTATATAGTTGCCTTGTTACTTGACTGTCTCCATGGTTACTCTTTGAAGTATCCCATTACAGGTAGGATAGCGCTGTCATTTTAACAATGACTTTTCTCCAAGATACTGCTCACGTTAACTTGTTTGTAAGGGAAGCAAAGAACCGTGTTGAGCTATCGTGATGCTAGTTATGATGCCTCAACTTCAACACAAAACTGATGCACGAAACAGCTATTTTGTTAAAAACAGGTAGCTCTTGCTTTCAATATCAGATGTTACTATTAAAGATGAAAAAGTTACCTAAATATTTTCATGAAGAAAAAGCCACAAAGCCTGTAGGCCCTAATACTGTTTACATCCACAGAAGACTTGAACTTCTTTCCTTGTGAAAAGTTTTGGGGAGAAAATTGGGTGTTCTTGAACCCTACTGAACTTGCTCACAACTAGACCTATTGAGGTCTCAGTATCTGTGATGAAGTCTGCTGGCTAAGAGCCATCCTGTGTTCATGTGTCTTAAAAGAGGAGAAAAAAGTCAAAAGCAAGCCCTGCTGTGTAGTGACAGCTGAAAAATCATCTCTGCAGCTTCATCTCTTTACACCAATCATACACAGCTGTAATGCTGCCAGGCAGCTGGGAAGTGCCTCTTCTGCATTATACCAGGGCTGTATCCATCCTTGAAGATTATATTGCTGCTTCTGCCATACTCTACACCTACAAACAGGAGCTGTTTAATAAACAATGCTCATTTTATCTCCATCTGGTGCTAAATATTGCTGCTTAAAAAACCCTGACCTTAATGTGAGCTTGATACACAAGAGTGTATCAGGACAGCATTAGTATCTTCAGGAAGCCCCATTAAGGAGTGTGGCAAAGGCATTATGTGGCAAACTAAAGAAACGTTATTAGAATATGACTGTGGAGATGAAGTCTGAAATGAGAGAGAAGGGCTTTGCTTACAGGAACCGGTTGTTGCCAGCTGTACTCACAAATTAGAGCAGGATTTGGTTTACCTTTCTTAATCCTGTAAAAATATCTTGCAGTTAAGTGCTCCTCTGGATATCCAGTGAGCAAACATGTCTAGCCACAAGAGAATAACTGCAATAAAAATACATGCGTGAATTAGAAGAACACACACAAACTTAAATATGCGAGGCCAAATAATCTCTAAACTTCACAAAAATAGTACTTGAAAGGATATGCGATAGTGATAGGTATTTGGGGAAAAAAGACCGGACGTTGTTAGATCACCAGTTTTCTCTTTCCTAGTTCACAGACCTGTAAAAAACTCCCTAAAGAAGCGAGTCAGCCTGCTGATACTAGGTTTGTATTTAAGAGAACAAAGTTTCATGAGTGTTCAATGCCAGCTTAAGCAGCCCCCAGCCCCAGGCGTTCTCCTTCTCTTGGTGTGTTGTCAGGTTTAAATGCCACACAACACGATCCTAGTGTTCTGCAGCAAGAAGAGTTCCTGTCATCCTGTCAACCCCAGCACCATGCACACCCCACGCCCCTCATCCCTTCCCCATCCTTTTCCCCACAGACCTCTCCTATTTTGCCTCCTGTTGATGCCCAAGTCAGACCTTGCCTTCTATCAGCAGCAGGGCGCCACTATGTTATCTCAGAATCACTACTTCAAATTGACAAAACACTAAAATTGATGTGGAACTGATACATGTCTTGAATAACCCAGGAAATCAGTAAATGGAGACTTCTCTGATCAGGAGTAGCTGTTCTGCCACAGCCAACATGGTGGAAGAGGTGTGGGGAGCACAAAAAGGTACTGCAGCTCTCAGTACTTTCTGTGCTCCCCTAAGCCTTGAGGGCTGGAAACTAGTGATTTGGTAAAACAGTTTGGTTGGTTGGTTGGTTGTTTTAATAGTCAGCTGTACAAAAAGCATAGTTAGCTTCTGTGTGAATCTAAAGGCAACCCAAAAGTTGCTTTTAGTTGCCTTTCTACTTCAGAAGAATTAAGGGCCTCTGGAAGGCTTGGAAGAATTAAAAGATAATAAATACGTGACATTCCAGATAGTACCATCGATCAACTGGAAGAGAAGAAGGGAGAATTCGGCCTAATGGCATTGAGTAGGTAGACCCTAACCTGCAGCATGGTTATATGCAAGCCTAACTTCAAGTTTAGAATCATAGAATCATAGAACAGTTAGGGTTGGAAAGGACCTTAAGATCATCCAGTTCCAACCCCCTGCCATGGGCAGTTTAATTTAGTCTTCATGATCACAATAAATTCAACTTCATCTCAACTACTCCCATGTGCTACAGCACTACCAGAAGTAGTAAAATGTATTTAAAACATAACAAAGATACCTATAACTGCATGGCTCACAGGCTGGAGACCTGGAATTCTGTTCAAGTCGCTTTTCAGACTGTCGCAGCACTTGAAATACTTGTTGCTCTGAAGTGAGTTTCCAGGTCCTTTTAAAGATGCATTTGTGTAAATTCTGTCAGTGTTGAGCCATGCTAATGAAATCTTCTACAACTTTCGTTAATCTCATGAAAAGTTTATTTATGCATTATAGAAAGAGAAACATTTTTCTGAATCAGACCATCAGCAGTGTTTTAGCATGGACAAAGCTTTCTGTAGCATTTCAGTTTGGGGCAGAAAAGTGATCCTTCTGCCAAAACAGGCTTCTCAGCTATTTGCTTACTTTGGGTGTAATTCAAACTGTCCTCAACACACTGAGCACAAATTAGCTTTTCTGGCAGAAAAGCAGACTTTCTGGGAAGATGGACCTTCATTTGATTTCATCTCATTATTTGTTGTCTTTCATCTTGTTGTCAAAAACATACCAGTGCTTTTGCAGTCCTCTACAGAGTACTTGTATGACTGGAGTCAGGGCGAGGGAAGGATGATACTGAGCTTCTCATTTACACAGTTTAAAAGGCATGTGTCATTGGTAAAGCCTGCATTGCATATTTCTTCCCCACATCCTTTCCATCCATGCTGTTCAACTGATAGCTGATAGAAGCAATCATCTCATCTCTGGATAGAATTTTCCAGAGGAAAATCCATGATAATACCACCTAAAGTTTGAGCATTTTTATATGTGCGTGTATATGCATACCTACACACACACACACAAGCCACTCACTAGATTTAAAAGAAGAAAAATGATACATTTTCCCCAGAGGAAACAAGTGCTCATTTAATTTTATAACTCTGAGCATGTTAAGATGTAAGAAACATAGCTACATATTCAAATTACTTTAGTTCAGCCCTGTCTTGACACTGTGCAATTGTGCTAATTAAGGTTTATGGCAGCCTTAAATTACATTTCACTAATTTTCAAAACACCATTAAATTTAACCCCCTCATCCCATCCCTAAAGAGCATCCTTACTAACATTCAGGGAGGGGGATGCAGCATCACAGCAGTTTAAATTGACACGGACCCAAGCTTTTGTGATTCTCCGTTCACTGACGCTTGGTTTTGTGCTTCCCATGTGCTGGCCCTGACACCATCATCTCTTGGTAACCCAGCTCAGGGGGATTGATCCAGCTACAAAGAAAGCCTACCTCAAAAAAGGCTGAACTCACAGAACTGGTGCGGGGAGGCAGTGGGGGGCAATGGTGGGACTGTGGGTGGGACTATGGGAGTTCCAACCTTAGATCCGTTTGAGCTGTTGTGAACATACACTCTCAGAGCATTCCAGAAAATCTGGTTTAACCTATCCTGCAGAGAAAGACTAAATGAATGAATTTTCTATCCATAGCACTCAACTGCTATGTCAAACCTGTATTTCATCTTGGGTAATTTTCGATACCTTCCATTTCTCCCACATATTCCATACTCATCCGTCACTCTCTTCCTTCAGCAGCACTACTCAGGAATAGTTAAAAACATTACTGGCATGTTTTCCATAGAGGTTTCACCTCCCTTCATTTGGGGCATATGGAGCTCTTCTGCTGTTTCTGTTTTACCCTCAGTGATGGTTTGCAAAGCTGACTATTCCAGTAAAGCTGACTATTACTAATGTGGAAGCTCTCAGAAGTGCCTCTATCCTGTCTACTGAGGTTTCACATTTCCAGAGACAATCCTACTCATTTTGTGCAGCAAAAGAGCTGGTTTCCTGTTGCCTGTAAAAGACAGCCAAGAGACACATCCAAGGAGATTGTGCTCTATAATTGGAATATGCTGTGAAGCAAGCTACTATAGGAAGCCTTAGCTGAGGCAGGCAACGTGCCTTATCACATAGCTGCTACAGGACAAAGGCACCACTCCTCTGCACTGTCAGCTGCAGCTACAGTCATGTTATGGCCCAAGTATAGCAGGAGGTGGAAAACTGTTCCCTACTAGAAGTTTATGTCTCATTGAAGGATTACTGCAATTCATTAAATGTGAAATAAGAATACCCCATTTACTTTTAAAATATTCCAGTTACTTTATAGTTAGATGTAACTGTTGAAACATCTTTGTTGTGATGTGTGATAAACACATTTCAACAAGGAAAGTACCAGCAGTTAAAAAAACACTGGTAGTGAAGTCCTTAATTTGAATTTATTCAAGGCTAATGTGCCAAGAACTTCAGGAATGCTGCATATATTACAGACAAGTGATGGTGCCAAGTCCCTGGCACTTGGAAATCCTTTTTCAAGACCACTGGTGGGGGTAAACCAGGGTGAAGGTAAAACTCAGTAAGGACCTGGCAGTTAGTAAACAGATGTTTACGCAGTTACAAGACGTTAGCTTCTGGCAAGAGTAAGATTATTTGGTTGATACAACACTGAAGTGTGATGTGTTGGGCTGTGTAATTTTATTCAGACTCAAACCCAGAGAAATTATCAAGTGAAAGCATGCAGCAGCTTTTCAGGCTGGGAGAAACTCATTACAACCTTTTGTTCACATTCCACTTACCTTTTTGTTTTCAGGGTTACTGCTATGTGTATGCAAATGGAAGTGAAGTATTTTGAGGGCTTTTTTCCTCCCTTATGTCTTAAAAAGTGGTCTGAGGTCACATTTTTAAAGCTGGTAGAGGTTACTGATAAAAGCAATTACTGTAGCATGCTTCTGTTGCAACTATGTGCTGTAGCATAAAAGACCCCTAACCTTAAGGTAACCTCAAGTGGTATACTGAAAGGCTAAATTTGTATTAAGGAGCATTCTTAATTGACCTCAACGATAAGGGTGCAAGGAGAGGAATACAAACTGCACAAACAGGTTATGTACCACTTAGAAACACAGTGAGTACACTTAGTAAAAACACCCAGATTTAAGAAGAGCATTTGGACCTGTTTCCCTACCCAGCTACACCAGCCTGTGCTGGGACAGCAAGCGCTCAGAAGTGTTTCGATACCACTGCTGATGAATATCAGACTTTAGCACAAGGGAATTAAAAACCAAACATCCATGGCAGCACAACAAGGCTCCTGTCTGCCTTGCAAACAGCTGCTAGAATACTTTTCCACCAACATCACCATCTTTAGCTTAACTCTTAGATTAAATAACAGATCATATACTGAAGACTGCGCATCACCAAGGGTTGGATACAGCCCCAACTGAAAATGGCAAGAGTGGATATGGGAGGGACAATCCCATGTGAACTGGGAGGGTATATTCCACCAGCCTGTCACGATGCGAGGGTTAAAAGGGCCCTCTTTATCCCTTTCAGTAAATCAGTGCCTAATGTCAGCTGCATTCTGTGCATCCGCAACAAGCCAAGAAGCACCAGAGGGGGGTTTAATTTCAAGAGTTGAAACTTGTGCCGTATGCCCTCCTCCCCACCATCTGGCTAGTGGGGACATTCTGTACAAACTGAGCATGCCGCCTGCCTATTCAGGAGGAGAAAAAAGTTTCTAACTCAGTAAAAATATTAGGCAGTTCCCATTCCATCTTTAAGGGCCTCCAATATAATCCAGATCTGTTGAGGAGTTCTGAGGATACAACCCTATTTATAGGCTACTGGCAGTGATAGACTATTTGAAGTTCAGCTTAAAATAAATTATAACCTTAGAGATTCTACACAATATTTTAAAAGTGCCTTCAATCTGTTTATATCTAGTTAGAGGTATGATTTCTGTCATATATCTTACATATTTCATATAATAAATTTAAGGTCAGAAGTTTCTAATATCTTGTGATAAGATGTATTAATATATAATTGTCATGAGTTTATATTGCATCAGTTATGTCTGATATTTTATATTTCTATTATTCCTGTCATATCTATGATTTACTTAATCATAAATTTATATGTTCATATCCATCATTAGTTTACCTATCATTAGGTTATATCTAATCATCTATCTATCCAGCCTTATCTCTGTGGCTTACTTAATATAGAATCATAGAATAGTTACGGTTGGAAAGGACCTTAAGATCATCCAGTTCCAACCCCCCTGCCACGGGCAGGACACCTCCCACTAAACCCTGTCACCCAACCTGGCCTTGAACACTGCCAGGGATGGAGCATTCACAGCTTCCCTGGGTAAGTTGTGAATGCTCCATCTAATATGCTGAACTAAAAGGATATCGAGCTGTAAAAGTTTGATGCATCACTCAATGACATGTGGAAAATCATCCATCCAGGGGTAAAAATAAAACTGTCATTGGAAGCCTCTGACATGAATGGAGCAACATGGATTAAATAGGAGTTACTTATGTGTGTGAGCATGAGGGAACTAAAAACTCGATTTTGCTACTCTTGAAGTTGCAGAAGAGGAGTCCTACAGGATTTTCTTCATTAGCTACATATTTCACTCAACGAGGTGCTTGTAAGAATTTGTCTCTCATATATTCCATCATTTTCACTCCAAATTGTTTTCCCTTTTCAAAAAGGTCATCTTTGGTTGTTTACAGCCTCCCATCTTCAACCTGTGTACGCAGTCTTTATGCTGCTTTGCACTTCCTGGAACAGATTACAAAGAGTTAGAAATAAGCTAACTTTAGCTTTTCAGCTTTTCCTATTGTTTTCCTAAGCCACAGTCTCACTGGAATACGTGAAGAGAAAGTTAGGTTTGAAGAAATTAAGCTTTGTAAGATGTAACAGCTTAATTGCTGCAGAGTCTAATTAAGATTTCTAGAGTCGAAACACAAAGGATGAAGAACTGTAACGCAGAAAGTCAGTGAGAAAAAAATAAGGTCTATTTTTAGATTTCCCAAAACCTTTAAAATAACCTTTTCTGCTGCAGTTTGTGACAGAATGAAAACCACCATTTTCCCACCAAGCCCTAGGCCTGCACATAATGGCTTCTGATCCCAACAGGAATTTTTTAGTAAGCATTTTCTAATGAATTTCAGGTTTGCTGCAGGTATAGAAGCTTCACAATCATTTCTCTTTAAAGCAGAGCTCTTTTTGTTACATTTACATGTAGTCATTTGTGACAGAAATTCCATTCAACCTTTTAAAATAGCTGTGGCATGGTATCCTGCCCTTCCATTAAAATTAGCCCTGCTCAAACCCAGTGCCTCTTGAAGGACTTTAACTCAAAAAGCAGCTACATGAAATTTGTTCAGGTCTTTCTAACAGCAATGCCAGCACTTCCAAGTCCTATACATAGGATGGTTGCAAATACATGGGGGTTTTTTCATGTTAGTCCTCATTGAAAATACTACACATTACTAGGAAAGGCCCTCACTATTATCAAGATTGCTATCACTAATTCAGGTTCCTCGCTTTGTCTTAAGGACAGAGTTCAGGCTATAGGAGCCTATTAGAAACTGTATGGCATTTGGTTTGCATCCACAGCAAAAGGCATGGCATGAACACCAGAGAAAGGCTACAACCAAAAGCCCGATTCCTAGAATATTGCTGTGTTAATGTCAGCTGCAGTTCCTGGGGTTTCATATCATATTCTTCAATATTACACACTGGTTCGTGGAACTGCTCAGTTCGATCAAAGATGCTTGCATATGCCAAAAACCACTTCTAATCCTGTTAGTTGCATAGAAAATCTTGAAAGCATGAACCTCAGAACCTGACCAGAAAGGCCAAGTGGAATTTCTCTGGCAAGAAAGAAGACTTTGAAAGGGCTAAATAAGTTTTGTAATTGTTAGGATTGACAGTCCTAGAATTTCTAGCGTTCACAAGCATTTTCAGCTGGCTTTCTATAATGCCTTTTGGGCATTTCTGCTCCAATTAATTCTACAAAATGATTAAAAAATAGGGCTGCTATATTTCTGTCTGATTTCCTGGGGAGAAATGTGAATATATACATATGCTACTGAATGCGCATGAGCCTAGTACCTCTTAATTGTAGCATATGTTCAGTACATGGTGCGATAAATTAGTTTGACAGGGCATAGCTGAAGAAATTCCATTAAGAAAACAGGAATCACAAACATCTGGTTTCTTTGACTGTCTCAGAACTTTAAATGCTACCTAAATTTTGGTGGGTTTCTTGTCTTTCTGTGGTACTAGAAATGCTAACATGAAGGTCCCGTAAATTAAGTCTAACCCATCTCTATCTGGCAGACTTACTCAACTTAAAAAGGGAAAAACAGTGGGATGGGCAGAGAATTATTTAAATTAGAAGTTATTCATTTTATTTGTACACAAGTAAAGCTACAGTAAAGGAATAGATCTTAGTCTTGAAATCTTCTCTCTTGGCCTTCAACCATTGACATACTTGTGGCTATTTACACTGCTCTACCAGTTACTCAACTAATGCTTTAAAAGTTGAGCTTAGTCTTTCTTCAAGCTTTCTACTGCACAGCCTATTCTGTTAGGGTTTTTCACTTTACTGGATCTCAGAAGTGGCAGCCAGCCCGCTCCATTCCTCACCCTGTCCCAGCAATAGTTGTCATCAGCAGCCATTCAGTCATGATACTGGCTTAAGAGAAGAATCTGATTGAGGTGACAGCAGTGTTGCTAAACATGCCTAAATGAAAAACAGTATTTCAGGAAATGGAATAGAATCCTATTTAATGTCAATGATGTAAGAATTCCTCAGCAGCCCATCTCAAACTTCAACTCCAAAACATAAATAAGCATTGACCATTTAGTTTAAGAAATTTCCAACTTTTTAAAACAAGGATTTGAATAGTTAAGAGCTGCCATAGTCCATAAGCAACTAGGTGAGTTCTTCAAGATCCTACGGGACCTCAGCTCCTCTCTGCTCTTGTCAAAAAGGCAGAAGTTCAACACTTAAGGTCCTTGTTTAGCACAGTGCTTCCTTCAAGTGGTTTGTATTAATTGCTGTTTTCCTATGACAGTACCAAAACCTGCTCATCTTAAAACGTGTGTATATTTTAGTACACACATGTGTATGTCTGTCTGTAGACAGATATATAGACATGTCTGTCTATAGATAGACATAGCATATACTGGAAAAATTGACTAGTCCTGTCTGACACAAAGCGGTGGAGACCCAGCTTACATTTTAAGCAGAAGATGGTAATTCAGAGATGTTTATCTGAAGAGGTAAGACATCCAAGCCTCAATACCAATGATCATCATTCAAGAAGAAAATCTACTTGGGAGGAGAGGGGGAATGGGAAAAAGAAGGGGAGGGAAGAAGAATCTGTGTGTTCCCGGAAAACTTCATACAATCCTGACAGGAGTTTGTGAGTGACTACAGTAGGAAGTCTAGCATAAAGCCAAACCAGAGCAAATACAGATTTCCTCTGTTGCAGTCTCTCGACTATTGATCCAAATGAGCTTAGAAGCAGCAAATGCGACAAAGAGGACACCTGAGCTCCCCATCCCTATTATAAGACAGGGAGTTTTCCAAATGGATTGGTGAGCTCTCAGGACACAGGAATCATTTTGACATGATGGTGTTAAGTATAAAATATTAAAGGACATAATACTCATCAACCACAGAGAATCACCGAGTATTTCAGATTCTGGACATACAACCCCTGGGATACAGAGCAAACAGTGCTTCAGAACAATGAACAGAAATTAGGGAAAATGTTTCATTAGAGAAATGAGCCTAGCTTCTGTTTAACCACCAAAATCACAGCACCTTACACAGCACCTTAAGTCATTCCCAGCAAGCAGCACTTTTAACATGCCATCTCAAATCTAACATATGCATAATTTTTATATACCGAAAAGTATACCACTATTATTAAACAAACATAACATGTCTAAAGCCATTATAATGAAGTTTTCATTAATAGCTATATAGATTTCTTTGTTGTCACAGTAGAGAAGTACTGTGTCATTTGTAGGCACTAGAACAGGGTGCCCAGAGAAGCTGTGGCTGCCCCATCCCTGGCAGTGCTCAAGGCCAGGTTGGACACAGGGGCTTGGAGCAACCTGCTCTAGTGGAAGGTGTCCCTTGCCCATGGCAGGGGGGTTGGAAGGTCCTTTCCAACTCAAACCATTCCTCTATTCCATGAAAATTCCTGCATACACGGGAAACTTGAGGCAACTACAGCAAATACATGTGTTTTGTTTTGCAGTTTTCTGGGAGGTGTGGTGAGGGGGATGTAATGCATGAGAGAAGCCAACACTGACTGGAGCTTTCCCAGTGTATGAAGTACTCATGATTGTTCTCCCTGCATGATCTGCTTGATGAAACGCTGCTCTTAAAGGCAGTTTTAATTGGTTGCCTTCATTATTTTCATTAAGTGAGTGGCTGTTTTGCATCTTTGAGACTTTTATCCCTGAGGTCCACAGTTACTGAGGGAGAGGACGGATGCGGCTCATTTCCTTCAGCAAAGAGGCTAAAAAGGGTTCTGCCAAAGCAGTCGTGTTAATTGCTGAAGACACACATACTCACAATGCCAAGCATGATGTACGAATTCTGTGCTGCCTCAGTTGTGGACTCCCAGAATTCATTTGGTGGTTTCTCTAATGGATCAAACCCCATCTAACACTCCTGTATAGAAGCTCCTTGATGGTATCACTCTTAGGCATAGAACTCTTAGCTGGAGAATTACTTTAGCATTCATCTTGTGGCTGGTGTGTAGCTCAGAAATAACTCTGAAGAAGTTGGGTTGGAGAGGCTGCAAGAAACCTATTTACTGCTAGGATTCAGCGGGAAAGCCGGTGGTTTCTCAGCACAGAACAATGGCTCCTCCATTTTATCATTAATCACATGCCTTTTGGAAGCCAATTGTAAAGGAAAAAAAGCATCCTGTGGTTTTATCTGGGTCACACTGGAATTTTCAACAGGATGTGTAAGTTTTATGGCCATGTTTTGGAAAGAGGTAGCATTACAACGCTCTTGAAAAGTCATTTCCTCAAATGCTAATTCAGGGACACTCAACAGAAGCAGAATTTTGGTGGGTTTTCACTTTCCCAAATGAACTGGAAAGTTACTTCAAGGAAAGGACATAACCCTCCCAGCACAGACACCATTAAACAAGCCGCAGAAATGCTTTCTATTGCGTTTTATCTAAACAGAGAGGCCCCTTAAACACCTTGAAATAACACGTCTTTTATGTTTGACAAGAAAATAGCTGGCGGGTTTACAGCTATACTATGGCTTTATCAATAGGAGCAAACAAAGCTTTCTAATTTATATACTCAGAAATGGGGCTGACTGGGGTAAGTTGCCTTGTTTATGTCATTAAAACCACAAACCCATTGCACAGTCACCGAGGAAAACTTATTTCCAGGGCTACTCAGAGCTGTTCCAGGATTGCTTGCGGTCACTTCCAAGGCTACAATTCACAGGGCTTTAGATTTTCAAGCCCCCAAAAGACGCAGTAACCATATCAACACAGAGATTGTATTTTCACCTTTCTCTGGTATATTCCTTTCTGTATTTTCCCAGTTCATTCATTACCATTTTTATTTGGAGCTTTTTTTTAAGTTACAAGAAAAAATGGTACCTTCACCTGTCAATGGCAGTTCCACATCCCCGGACACTGTTTCATTCATTTCCTTACTCAGGCTGAACAAATATTAAATACCTCATACCTTTGAAGAACTTCATAACATGGAAAAATCCAATGTACAGAATTAAATAAGAATTACTCTTAAAAATGCATATTCCCATAAGAAATAGCTAAACAGGTCTAGATAAAAGCCTTATTTAACCAGAATTACCTCCTAAACACAACTAGACTGTTAAAATATCACTTATTCTCAAAGAAACTCTTAACGCATAGCCATAAACCACTTTTCTATAAGGCTTGCTAACCTTGAGGATTTTTGTGCCTTGAAACATTCAATATGGGTTTAAAATAGGAGAGGAAATCTTAAAAATCATAAAAAACTCCATTATTGGATCATACCGATACTCCACAAAGTCCATGCTTCCGGGCCTGGTGTGTTCAGTAAGAAATCATTCCAGAAGGTAAGAAACGTTTCCAAGAAAGGAAACATTTAATACACTGCTAGTATAGAATAGTCTTCCTAAACCAGACTGTACACCTGAAGCAAGCAGGTTTATCCTTCTTAGCGTTAAGTCTGGATGTTCTTCTCTATACACGTCCTTCTTATCTGCTTATCTCTTGGGTTTCATAATATTCCATGCTAATTTTCAGAAGCTGTTGTTTCTGAACAACACATATTTATTGCACAGCTTTGGGTTTTACTGGAATATTTGATGTCTAATGCTCTTGCGGATGATCAGCTTCTAAGCAAGCAAGTAAACAAAATCTTTAGATGTCTACTTCCCAGAGCAAAATGCAACTCATTAAAATAAGGATGCAAAGCTGACCTCAGATTGAGAGCATTACACTTACTGTAACGTTGTATTTCATTTAAAATGTGTGATCAGTGAACAGGTCTCCTAGGATGTTTATCTTCTCTGGAACGTCACAGTGAACAGTAGATCTTCAGCAAGCCTGATTACATTTGGGGCGTAATATCGGGCAACATAACAAGGATTGAATAGTAGCATCACATTCCGTTCATTTTGCATTGATAAAGCTTTGTGTCTTAGGACTAACGTGCTAATAACCACATAAATGCTTGTTTTGTTTAAATGGATTTCTTCCAGCAGTTTGGAGCAGCAGTGCCAGAAGTATATTGCACTGAAGATATTCACATCCTTACACAAACAGAACGATTAAATTTAGCATCAACTTATAGTTTGCTCCTTAAACCATTCAATTGCACCAATGAATGTTCAAGTTACAGCTGGTCTATGCATCCTCTGAAGTTCACCTGGCAGGACAAGCCTTGAACAACTCCTAAGTAGCCAACTAGGCCTGCATACATCCTTGTGGGTTTTGCCTCTGTGACTGTAGAAGCAGCGCTACCACATCAGACAAAAAACTATCAGAACAGAGCATGATGGCAGCACAGCTAGCATGAATCCATCAGTTCTCCTGAGCTTTAATATCTGTTGAGACCATTAAGTGCTGAATATTGAGAAAACAACAACAAAAAACCCCCAAAGAAAAAGCATGCATCCTCTGATTACACTTATTAAAAGGCATTGAGAGCCAGTATTAGGCAAACAATCCCAAACGTTTACCCTGCTAGGTAGAAGAATGTGTTCCTCAGAAATAAAAAGCTTGTTCTCAGCACCATGCAGGGCAACCTGCTGAGCTCAACTGCACTTCCCACCCTGTAAGTGTTTGTAGAGTAAAGAAGCAAATGTTAGTATTTGGTGTGTATCAGCCCTGTCAACATGGACCAAACCCAAGGAGAACGAATATGATGTTTCTTTAAGCATGGAGCACTTGAGCTGTGGGCCAGTGTGAAAACATGAGGAGTAAGAAAGAAAATAGTGAACAGGACTGCTCCAAAACAGGAAAAGCAGATTTCCCCCACCCCCGGGTATATTTTTTTCCTCCAAAATATATCATGTCAAAGGAATGTGCCTCTCTCTGCTGGCTGAGCTCTCATTTCCAGAAGCTTTTCAACAGCACTTAAGGCTCAAAGAACAAAGAAGTTCCACTGTTACAAAAGCAGGCAGAATTCCAGCTCGTTGTAGGCTTCTTCTGAGTTCTCATCATGTAGCTTAATATTGAGCACATACTGAGTGAAAAAGCACCGTATCTCAGAGGTGCCCCGCTCCTGACCAGATTCACCTCTCCTCTCTCCCCTGCTGCCTTTCCCCCTCCGTTTATAGCTTTCATTTCCTTGTGAAACAGCAACAGCTTCAGAAAACAACTCGTTTTTCCTAAGGATATTCATGTTGCATGTAAGTCAAGAAATCATAATCTACCAAAACATTTCAGAAGCTAAGTTACAAGTCCTACTGCCAAGAATTCAACTTTCTATTTAACACAGATTCACATGGCAAAGGGCGCAACTACTGACCAGTCCCTACACCTGATCTCAGACTAAATAACATCTCTTAGACAGCAACAGGGCGGGAGAGTTAAGAAAAGAAATGTGGTTTATTTTATATACCTATTTAGGGATTCATTTTCTCAGCTATACCTCCCTTAACGTAACAAACAGGCTCAAGACCATCAAAAGTAAAAGGAAGTTTAACAGTTTCTTCAGCCAGCTAGGAAGGAGATGAACTGGGATTACACTGACATCGGCTCATGACAGCAGTAAGATATGGATTTTTGTGATCCTCAACAGACAGGCAATGACTGCTTCAAGCTTTATTGTCTCGGCTGCCGATTGCTTGAAGTGTCCAGTAATTTCCTCAGAATCAAAAACTCCTTGTTCTCAGGGCAAATGTTCTCAGTCAGAGCTCTCAAAAGCCCCAATGTAGCCATTACATCCAGATAGTGACATTTAGAAAACAGCGCAGCTAAACTCTGATCCCCTCCCTTTAAGGCAGAGCCAGGTCACCCACAGGGTTACAGCTGAAGGGTTTTGTTTGTTAGTTTCCATTTCCATTACCTTTGCTTGAATCCTCTTGTCTTTCCCTGTCGATACAGGTTTCCACACTGCATGGATAGGAAGCTTTATGAGAAAGGAGAAGACGGACTTGTGAAGCAGGTTATCCATAATTTAAGCAGTTGCTGCACAGTTACAGAGGCTTCCCCATCCGGAGGCTGAGATCCGAATGCATGCTGCCTGCCTCTTCCCAAGGATTGGCAGTCCTCAGCTGTTGCACAATCCTTTTCTGCAGAGCAACTGGTGAAAATCAAAACATCAAACGCAGAGCCTACAACAAATGACCACTGTTAAAGTGCCACAAGGGCAGCGTAAGCTGGAAGAGCTGAGGGGCAGTTCTACCAGATGCAAATCATTTCCCTGACAGCATGATTTAACAGCTCTACTTCTGTTAGGCATATTCTGTTGCAAGTATCAAATAACAGTGACTAGGTCCTGATCTTTCCTACCCCTCCAGCTACAAAGAATAAATCCTAATGCCTCCTAAAGCTTGTTCAGCTGCAGTAAAGAGGTTTGAAATCTGCTGTTTATAGCATATTCCCCCCTCTTCCTCAAGCTGGAGTTCACTGACTGCACTGTCTGATTTCACTTTTGTTTCGCACACAATCCTGTTACGTGGATTTCAGCCAGATTAATGCTTTCTTTCATACTCCACTTTCCAAACTGGAACTGGAAGGCACCAGTTACAGGGCATAACAATGTAAGCTCAGATAAAGCTTAGCTTGCAACTGGAGGCTTTGCTTTGAAGCTTATCCGCAAATGCATTTCCTTTCAAGTCATCATATTTCTCTTTCAGTGAGCCTCTCTCTACTTTGCACCTTTGATAAGTAGACAAATAGTAACTGTTTGCCTGGCTTTTCTATAAGCTGCAAAACATACTTCCATCAATGAGCATCCTAAATGCTTCAGTTTTAGAGTTACGGAAGTCTATGTTGGTGCTGTCCACACGGAAAAGTCATAGAGAGGAGCTGGGTTCTTATTACAGTGAGGCAATTCAGTCCTCGCTATAACTCCATAGCCACTGGAGATCAACTGCAAGCCTTTTAAATCTTTACTAAGGTATATTTTTGTCTATAATGACTTATTTAGAGCTTGGCTAATACTACAGAATTTGTCCTGAAGTTCTTATACAGCTGCCAAAGAGCCACCAGCCAGAGCAATGTTGCAGGGCTCCTGCACATCAACATCTGTGCAAGGAAAATGAGATCGTTTCTTTACCTTGTCAGCACAGGTTGTGGAAAGTGTTCTCTGTAGCAGGGACTCTTCTCCCACTCATCCCTTCTAGGTCTCACGGCTGTCAGTGGACCCAGGAAAGGTTCCAAGGCGGATTTTCACGCTTGTTTTCAGCGTTAGCTCATCCCGCACTACTCACACGTATCCTCCCTTTCAAGTCTGGGGGCTTGACACACGCAACCATTCTGAGATTTCATACTTGGAAACTGTCAGCAAATTCATTCTGTGTTCTTAAATGACTGTTTGGCTGCTTACACTTTAGCCCATCTGTTTGGATGGCACCAGGCCTGCTTACAAGGCCATCTTCCAGGCTTCATTTCACTTCCCATCCAGAGATGCCAGCCTATCTGGGGCACTCGGCACAATACCTGTCCTGCCCTCACTTTGGTGCAAAGCCCTGCTAAGTCAGAAACACTGCTTCTCTGCTTTATCACATTTGTCGGCCCTTGTGTGGCTCTGACCACCTGAACAGCAGAGGAAGAAAACTGTAGTTGTCAGTGCTGGAAATTGCCAAGTACCCTTGTTGCTGTGAAGCCAGAAGAATGCTATAAACATCAGTGACACATCATAGCACGAGAGTTCGAATTGCAAACGCGCTACAAAGCCAGGATTGCTATAAGCAGAAGGACAAGGACAGTAAAACTGAAGATAAAAGCCCAGAAGATTCACGGAGGTGAAAGCATTGAGCTCCACTTTGCTATAACGATGCCCTTAAAATGAACAAATACTAGGACATAGAGTGTTAGTGGTTTATGACATTTGCTGAAAACTCATACCACAGTGAAGATGCTCCTTGGCAAAGTTCTGAAGTGCATGACCAAGCTCTTCCAGAGGAGCAGACCACTTATCCGTATGCTTGTTTCAGGCTGGCCTAATATCAGTGCTTCAGCATCCATGTGAACACCCAACTCGTACGCATATGGATACTTGCAGGTCACAAAGGGAGACACCTGCAGTAATCCAGACAGCTGGAGCCTCAAAAGTGTGGGAGGGCATCATCTTCATAACTTGGTCTTGGCCAGTATCAGAATTGTACATTGTCTTTACTAGCCCCTTAAATTCCTCATTGAAACAGAGATGAAACAGTCAAGTATAATCTGGTTCTCTTAACTAGAAGAACGTGCACTAACAAGAGTATGTCAGTGGTACATAGCACTGTTCTCCCCCACCTCTGTCCCCCTTTAAGAAAGGCAGTAACAAGCCAAGGAAAGCAAAAGCAAGCTTTCAACATACCGTATCAGCTGTCAGAATGTTTTAGTTGAGGAGTTTTAGCGAAAAATTCTCTTTGCTATGGTTTCAAAGAATGTGACAAAAACTTCCAAACAGGCATTCTGACCCCCAAAAGCAGAGTCTCTTCTTGTGCCCTCCGGTATTGTTGAAGAAATCCCCTGGCTTCTCGTGCCGTAATAGATTTAAAAGGAGAAGACAGAAATTTAAACACTAGCTTTGCCTAGGAATGAACCCAATTTATACTAAAATAACAATCCATTACGTGTGTTCAGAAACCAGCAAACAATAGAGAATAAACCGCTCAGCTCTGATAGCAACTATCCAGTATCGACAAGAATAGCACTAACCTGTTTGTTCAACTAACACATGTAGTATCAGTCAAGGTGAGTTTAGCACCTCCCATGCAACAATTAGACAGCCCCTACCTCGTAGTATAAAAATCTTTATTGATAGTAATGAAATAAGCCACTAGCAGCCAAAACCCACGAAGAGCATCCAGATCCTGTTGTTATAAATAATTCTTTGCATTGAATGAAAAAATTAGATATATATATGCATCTATATAGTTATACATGTAGAGCTGTACAGATTCATACACACAGCAACCCCACCCAGAAAACACATACAGTCAGGTGCTGATCAACAAATACAGACTTTGTCCTACAACTCATTGCAAGTTGCTATTAACTTGGGAGTTGGAAAGGTTTAACTCTTGCTCATTGTGAGCTGCTTTGTCATCTTCTCCTGTCATTTTGGTGTCTCAAAGGTTCATCTTCCAAAACCTTTCATTTCAAAGTTCATTGGGCCAAGATTTCTTTATCCCAGTGAAGCCGTGGCCTTTGGATCCTTTAGGCATATCTTATGCATAACGTAAGTGTTGCGTTTTGGGTTTGTGTACTGGCACAATTAGAATTTGCTTCTTCGCCATCTCCCTCCCCTTATTACTTTGATAAATAACAATAATTCCAGCATAGCTGTTAGTGTAGGATTTTAAACTAATTTAATTTCCTGTTCAGTGAGCAGGGTATATTAATTCAATTCTAGTTAAAACTTGAATCGGTTCCTATTTTACTTTGAATCGTGCTAACCATCCTCAATATGCATCACTGATTCGGATTTTCTAAGATAACAATGAAACAGTGTATTTTCAGTCCCTTATTCAGTTGCAAGCTCCCCAGTACAAGACAGACATGGTGGTTACACTGAAGCAAGTCCAGCAAAGAGCTACAAAGACCATTAAAGGACTGGAGCATCTATCAGGGGAGGAGAGACAGAGAGCTGGGGCTGTTCAGCCTGGAGAAGACTCGGGGATCTCAGGGTGCATAACTACCTGAGGGACTGAAGGGAAGGACCCAGATTGCTCGGGACTGCTTTGTAAAAGGACAGGAGGCAATGGGCACAGACTGAAATACAGGAAGCTCCCTCTAAATATAATTACTTCTTTATTAAACCACTGCAATAGCGATGAAACACTGGAACCTGCTGCTCAAAAGATTGTGGAGTCTTCAACCTTGGCGGTGTTCAAAACCTCACAATCAGTCCTGAGCAGCCTGCTCTTTCTGACTGTGCTTTGAGCAAGTGTATTGTACTGGCTGGTTTCAGGAGTCCCTTCCAACCTCAGCTGCTCTACAGTTCTGTGAAATCACAAGCTATTACAATAGAAAAGCCCTGAGCACATGCAAATGCTTCTATCGTTGATTCTGTGTATAAACGGATGCCTTTAAAAGAAAGAGTAGTTAGAAAATGCCACCAGTAAACCAATTCCCAAGCATATAGATTGTTTGTGCAGTGCCGAAATATGATCTTTAATTTCACTGCAAGAAAGAATTTACCTGAGTTTTCATAATGCTTCTCAAACATAATGCCTTGTGTAGAGGTATTCACACAGACACAAAAATAACCGCATCTATTGCAAGGCTTGTGCAAATAGCTTATTTAGAACTGTTTGACCAGTTATCTGGCCTATAACTCCTCCTAGGCACCAAAGGATTTTGACATTAGTTTTCTTTCTTACCTCTCCCACGTATCCACGAAGCAGTTTGCTTCCTCCTTTTCTTCCTAGAGACACCCAATTTCCCAAGAATATGAAGCCATGAGAAGCAACTGCCTGCAATGGTACCTCTGCTTTGCCAGGGCCTCAGTCTAAATGGAAGTCACTCTTAGAAAGAAAGGCCACAGCTCTAAATAAAAGGCTCAATATGAGCACCCATGCCTCAAAAGCTGTTTCCCTGGTTACATTATTCATGTTGACCAGCCTTCCCCACCAATCAGAAGGTGCTGTTAATTCAGTCCTGTAGCTCACAGGAACAGGTTAAGATGGCAGACAGTGGCTGAGACTTCTACACTTACATCCTGCCACATTTTCTGTGATCAAAGCAGCTCCCTCCCATTGCATTTTGCCTAGTATGGGAATGCATCAGAAGTTAGCATCACTGGGTCATACGCAGGGTGATGATTAGAATCATAGAACAGTTTGGGTTGGAAAGGACCTTAAGATCATCCAGTTCCAACCCCCCTGTCATGGGCAGGGACACCTCACACTAAACCGTGTCACCCAAGGCTCTGTCCAACCTGGCCTTGAACACTGCCAGGGATGGGGCAGCCACAGCTTCCCTGGGCAACCCATTCCAGTGCCTCACCACCCTTACAGTAAAGAACTTCTTCCTTCATTGGGTGCCACATGACTGAGAGGTGGACCGCCGGTGGAGCACAGTGTGCTCATGTGCTTCCCAAAGGCTCTGTTCATGCATCTGTCAGCTCTGCATCACTTTCAGAAACTTTATTTCTTTACCATCCAACCTTGAAGTCACAATCAAAGAGCTGGGTAACAGGTTGAAGCTCTACACTTGCATTGCTGCGCTAGAAACAGAGAGTTGACATCCTTATGGCGACTGTCCTACAATTGACCTCCGTTTTGCTCTCTGTACAGCCAGGAAAGCTATTTGTCTATTTAAAGCTCTGTGGTACTGGGATTTGTGTCCCTCCTAAGTTCTTCCCTCCATTATTGATCTCTACTCAGCAGGATTCCACTTTATGAAGTGTCACCCTCTACTGCGTTGTTTACCATTTATCTAAATTAAAATCTCACTCTGTTTAAAATTTGCCTTTTACCCTAAAATCTCTTGAGCAATCTTTCTATAGCTACAGCTTGGCCACTACAAATTTTATCAAAGCATGCTTCGTTTTATCTTCCGGATTGTTTAGGAGAAACCTTAATTAGTGTTTTCATTAATTAATACCAGAGCCAGTGCTGATCCAGAGATGTTCCATTTGATAGCTTCCTCGCCACTGGTGTTTCATTGTTAGCTGTTCTGACATTGTAGCCCAGGCAATTCTGTATTCATATTACAGGATTATGAAGCAGAAAAAGGCTTTTTTCCTACTGAATTCTTCCTGAAGAAGCTTCCCACACATAGCAACAAGAAGCCATGGTAGACGTGTTTTATTTGTGTCCTGAACACATGCTATACTGGGGACAATTGGCTTTGTCTGAAAGGAAAACTGATTGTTCACATATGTCTCAAAGAATCATGAAAACATCTTCCCCACTGTAATGATGGACTGTGGGTTAGTTTTAGGGTGCAGTAAGGCTGGAAAGGCCAGGCTGAAGTCCTCTGCTTGTGAACCTAGCAGCCAGCTGAGCTTATTTGCATCTTGAGCTCTCCCTTATCCACAGTCCAACACATTAGATCCCCACGGTCTTCTAACACACTTAAGCTTCCTGTAGCATTGTGCAGTCACTGTTCTCAGATTTGCCCTCAGACACAGGAAATTAGGTGGCCTATCCAAGACCTCACGAAGCTCCTAGCCAGGAGAAAATGCCTGAGGGAGGGGAAAAAGTACTGCAGTGAAGGGGGCCTTTTCTCATCAGTCTTCCTTGCCTCAGACACACAAAGCTTCCAGCTCTGGAGAGGATGTTTTCCATCTCTCACTCAGAAGAGTCTTATGCAAAGGAACTGTCACAGCAGGTTTGCCTCAGGTTGAGAACACTTACAGTACAGTCCTGGGTTTTAATAAGCCCACATTTAAGACACAGAGACGTACAAGGTCAGCTTATTGAGAAAACTCTCTCTTACTTCAGTACGAGCTTTACAGTAATTGCATACCGGACATCAGGGAGTAGATCTGCAGACGTTCTTAGGGATAAGAGACTCATTGTTGCTAGGAGCCCCACAAGAGACTTTAGAAATCTAATTTTACTTCTTAAATCTTATCAGAGGACTTACAGTAAGAGCCAGGAGCGCTGCCTGCTGCTGAGAGGCCTTCCTCTTCTTCACACCTGGACAAAATGAAGGTCTTTCTCAAACTGAGTCTGATTCCAGCAATTCAACCTTAAACACTGGTTACTAACTTTTCAAGAGATTTCTCACGTGAGACTAGGGGAAGACAACAGGGCAATTCAACATGCATTCTGCACAACGGGACATACAACTTTCTCCTTGGAATTAAGGAGACACTTCACTAAACTGGAAGTAGCACCTCCTAGCAACTCACCTTTGTTCCTCACACTAGTTGCACAATATACTCTGGTATGTCCTGCATGAAGATAGGTTGAGAAAGTCGGGGCTGTTCAGCCTGGAAAAGAGAAGCTGTGTGGAGACCTCATAGCAGCCTTCCAGTATCTGAAGCGGGGCTATAGGGATGCTGGGGATGGACTCTTCATTAGGGACTGTAGTGACAGGACAAGGGGTAACGAGTTCAGACTTAAACAGGGGAAGTTCAGGTTAGGTATAAGGAGGAAGTTCTTTACGGTGAGGGTGGTGAGGCCCTGGAATGGGTTGCCCAGGGAAGCTGTGAATGCCCCATCCCTGGCAGTGTTCAAGGCCAGGTCGAACAGAGCCTTGGCTGACATGGTTTAGTGGGAGGTGTCCTGCCCATGACAGGGGGGTTGGAACTGAATGATCTTAAGGTCCTTTCCAACCCTGACTATTCTATGATTCTGTGATTCTAATGGCTTTATGCGTTTGTAAAACTTTCTTCTTTCTAAATGCAGCAACCATTCTCAACATAATTTAACAGCTGAGAAGCAAAAATAACCTTTTTTCCCATGTTCTCATGGTCTGTAATTCTTCTTTTCTTTTTCCAAAGCCTTTCCAAATGTTCCCCTGGGAACACACCCCTCAATAACACTGCTACACATGCAGAAGAAGAAGGGTGCAATAATGGCATTATAAAGGCTTACCTTGTAGCCCTTCTCTCTCACTTAAAGCGTCCTCACCTCACCTGTGGTGTCAGGAGAGTACTGCTAGGTAATGCTAGAGTTTTTCCTCTTGTCTTTGTGAAGATCTCAGATTGGAAGCTGGTGAAGTAAGCAAGCAAGCAAGGAGAGGAGATATTTTGAGTGCATGACATGTGGCTTGTGAATCCTGCCAATGACACAGTATAAAGGATCTAACTGAAAGCATCTATGTAATTTGGAAGTGGTGGAGAGTAATGACCAAGTGATGAGCACCTGAAATTCCACGTGCAATGAATAGTCAAAGCTGCTTAGCACCTACTGAAAAAACCATACCCTATTTTATATGTGACTCCATTTTTAGAAGGTCTTTCTCTCAGGCCAGTTCATTTCTCTATTGATCAGATAAAAAGAAGAATGTGTTGGAAACCTACATGCAACTAAAAGGAAGAATCAGCACGCTAATTTAGCATAAAAGCTCAGCCAAAAGGCTCTGAATTTCATGTAGCAAATTAGCAAATGCCTGACCAGAAGAATGGTATTTGAAAGGAAAAAGACACTCAGAAAATGGATTCTGGCAAATTGTGTCTGGTTTCGAGTGTATCTGTTTATAAATCAAAGAACAGCCTTCCTAGTAGCTGCATGTCAATCTGTTCTTTCTGCTTTGCATATACTCCAAAAATCATTTGAGGATTGAATTAGCTGTCAGTTTGGCATAGCTTGGATCTCTAGCGCAGAGGATATAGAGCCACTTTAAAGACATCAGGTAGAAGGTACTGCTCACATCACGCATGAATGATCAAAAAAGTACTCCTAGAGAACGAGCTGAGGCAGTATTAGTTTCTGTTTTAGAAGCTCAGGATGTGTCTAACTGGCGGCACCCATAGCCAGGCGTATCACCATCTCCCACAAAAAAAAGCTGCAGAAATGCAAAGACATGAGACAGACGATGGTCATGAACAGCTGTACAAGAGCTTTTGTATGAAGAAGGACTGAAAAGATGCAAGCTGTTTGGGGCAGGCAGGAGACAGACACGGAGAGAAATAAAAGACAGTACAGAAGAACAAAGTACAGGAAAGAAGAGCTGAGCTCTTAGTTGCTTTTACCCTACACAGGGGAAGAACCAAGGCCCGGCTCCTCTGAAAGGCAGGAAAGAAGTCTTTTTCTTCTTCTTTTTTTATCAGATTTTCTTTTGAATCAAATAGGAAATGATTAAAGTGTAGATTTTTTTCCTTTCTTTTTTTCTGCAGGTCACCTCAGAGGTCAAATGTTACTCAGATTCAAAAGAAGATTGGACAAGTTAGCATATAATGGGAACATTCATTAGAAAGGGTACAGGCTGGGATATCAAACTGTACGCTTCAGGGCATAAGTCCCTTATAAGCTGTAAGGAATTAGAAACCAGACTTTCATAAGCAGTTATTCTGGCAGACAGGGAGAAAGTTGTTAATTTATTTAGAATGCTTTTGACCCAAAACACAAGGGAAGGATATAGACACAAAAGGAAGTATGAGTAGATTTGCAAAAATACAAATGAATCAACATTTCCATACAACATTCATTTCCATACAAACGAATCCAACATTTTCTTTCTCACCTATGAGGAGAGCAAACAACTCACTCTATAAAAAGGGAAGGGATGAAACAGCAATTAATTAGCCACAGAGAAACAGAGCGGGGTTCTGAGGTTAGGCCTAGTAAGGTGGAAATATAAGCAGACAGAAAAAGTGCTCTCAATTGTTGAGTGGAAGAGAAAAATGCACCACAGTTCCAAAGAGGGTGAAGCAGAACTGCAGCATATGGAAAAGATGAATAAAAGGCTTTTCTATTAAAACAAAAACTACAGTGACCCAAATGACAGAGCAGATGCAATATTAGATGTTTGAAGGCTTTGTCAACATAAGTTGATGCTTTACTGAGGGAAGTAAATTGACTAAATGACTTGCTCTATGTCCTTTCTCATCCTGAGCCTGGACAGGGTTCAGTTGGTGCAGAGCAGAAGGTAACAAAGAAATAATCCTTCCCCACCAGCGCTGAAACTTGTTGATAGGAAAGGGTGATGAAACTTGAATTATCTGATAAATGATCATTTGTGGGGGGTGTTTGACACCAGCTTCCTTTGACACTGAATTCTCAAGGAAGGAAAGCAGGAAAAGAAAACCTGCCACTGACTTTCTGTCTCATGGGGCAAATAGGATTAACCGACGCCAATTGCAGACTATGCTGTTATTCACTTCTCTCAACTCTGGACAGTGCATATGCTGATAGACAATCTGTTGGTAGCTGGAGAGCATTACCTTAGCTTATGGCTGCAAGTGAGCCATAAGCCACGTTTCAGCCCAGGCCATTTTATTGTCCTCTCCTGTTCCAAGTCAAAAGAACCCACTGGCAAACTTCTAAAGATGCTGGGCAAGACATGTCTCAGTCACTTTACCATCGTTGCTGGAGTTCATTGAGCAGCCGTATCCAGACATACCCCTAACCTTTGTGTTTGGCAGGGTAACCTTCATATTTCCAAATTCTTATGAGAGAACCTCTGTGCAGATGTAACTGAATTGCAAGATTCATGATGCTGCATGATCAAGCATAATTACTGTCAGATCTATCATTCTTAATCCCAGCGTGTGGGACCACATGTGCAAGGCGCACATGGCAGAGGCAAGCAGGCAATGTGATGGGGGGTATTACAGCTAAGGTGTGTGTCTGTGCCTCACAGTTAAAGGTGTCCAAAAGACACAGGTGTGCAAAACACCAACCTTTCATCACCTACTCCATGTTCAATGGTCAGTGGATCAGATTCGATCAGCACACTGGTCATGGCATATCAGACCTCAGTGTGAGCTACAGACATTGGCGTGGCACAGCAAAGGAGTGAGATAAGAAGCCAAGAGAACCTGTGAGCCATAGGGAATTGGTGGACCAGGAGGGCATGGCCTCAGCAGCCAGGGCCCATCCCACTGTCCTCATGGAACAAGCAAGGCAGGCTGGAAGGGGACAGTCAGCCATAGCCTGGAGTAGAGGTCATCAGACAAGTCCATGGGTGATGAGGCAGGTCTAGGGTCAGGAAGCTATTTCATGAGTCAGGGTCCACAGCCAAGCATGGGTATGGCTGTGATGTGACTGCAGTGCAGATTGTTTGGGACCCAAGGAGTCTGAGCCCAGCTTAAAACCAGATCCTAAGTGAATGGGAGGTGAGGAGGGAGCTTACCAAGTCCCTAAGACCACCACCTGTGCCACAGGGCTCTAGACTGGCCCTGAGCCCAGGCAGCCAAACTCCTAGTAAGGGTAGGGGATGCCCTCAGGGCCCTAACACAAGGTGAGCGACTGTCGTCACCCATTTCTGGCAAACAGGAGCACTGTCATGTTCTTGTATCACAAGAACAGAAGTCACAGTTCTGGGGGTTCTCTTTGAGGTCCCACCATTTGCCTTAAGGGATTCGTAAGTGCAGCCATACCTGGTCAGAGTATGTGTCCGTTGTGATGTGCTTCCTGCAGTGGCTTCGGGCAGATGCACAAACAGCTAAGAGCAGAGCAGGCACGTCGTAACATCGCTTCCCTGGGGCACTTTCACCAGCTTCCAGCAATCTGCAGGTCACGGTACCACGTGGTACCTTGGTACACGGTAAGTGGTACCTTTAGATGTAACGGCCCAGATTAACTTTTTGTGCATGAATTTGTCTAATTCCAATGAGAACTTACCTGAACTGCTGGTGCCAACAGCATCCTGTAGCAATGAGATCCCCTTCTGAGCTTTTCTGTCTGGTGAATTCCTTAATGAATCCCTCTAGAAAGCAAAATACAGCATATTTGTGTAGCTAAATTACTGCTGAATTCTTATGGGTATCTGGGAACAGACTTTGACCTGGTATAGCTATAGAAGGATCAGGTGGTTTGAATGATTTAATACCACTGTTCACATTCAAATACAGGATTTCAGGCTTACAGATACAAGTAAGAGCACTCTTGGGAAGAAATAATATAATGTGCTTCTTTTCTGTAAAACCTGACAGCCAAAACGTGGAGCAGATTAAAAAGGAAGGTGAAGGGCATGTTAATAAAAATTTATTGCATAGAGACACCTCCAGAGATTACAAGAGCAGAGAAATCACAGCATCAGTGCCATTTATCACTGCGAGAAGACTTAGCGTTCCCACTGTAACCTCGTGTTTCTATGGAGAAGGCTTCTCTTGGCTTTCTCCCTATATGATCAATATGACACACTTAATATGCACAAACGCTGTTTCCAGACTCAATCAAGTTTTCATGATAGAGAAGCAGGACATAATTTATCATTCCGAAAAGAAAATTCCAATACAAATACTGCATTATCCAGCACAGCAGATAGCTGGGAAACGCTTCCTGGCTCTATGGATTACAGAGGAAATTTGAGAAGTAACATTGCAGAACTGGAACAGATGAGGACATCAGCAGAATGGTGTCACCCACTGCTGGTATCAAACGCAGGGACTTTTCCCCATGTCTCTGCAATGGGGACATGCGCACTGGGAATTAGGATCCTGCACTGTTAGGCCTTTGTCGCATTGCCTTTTGAGGTGTAGGAAAACTTGCTCCATCACGGAGTAATTTTTCTTGGCATTACATACATCCAATTGACAGAGTGGCTTTCAAACAGTGCTCTTGAGAGCTTGTTGGGCGTATATGCCATAGGGCCCAGCTGAAGGCGTCACATACCACACATTTCCAGCCTATCTCCAGTTGCTCCAAGCAACTTCAGGCTGTTGCTTCTCTCCAACAGCAGCTTATCTTGTGAGAGAAGATACCCACTTCCCCATCTGATGCAGAAAGCTGATGCCAGTGGTGCTCTGCTGGCTTTAAAACAGTGATGAAAATAAAGCCTCCATTTTCCTCATGCCTCCATTTCAGGGTTTTCCTTGCAGGAGTCGCCTCAAGGGCTTCCTGCACACAGAACAATGAACTTTTTGAATGCTCTTGAGCTGCTATGACTTTTGGGTGGGAGAATAATCAGTTACGTTTCATACTTTCAGGAGATCATTTCAAAATAGGGTTTCTAGTGGAGTTAGTGGTGTCACTACTGGAGTTAACAGGGCATCTCATCTTTTCTCCTCTGTTTTCTATTTAAAGCCCATCTTCAGCATGCAGGTCTCTCAATCACTCTGTAGATGCTTATAGTGCATGTGAAAGACATAGTAATGTTCTGCTTCCATTTGTTTTTCCAGGACATCCCATGAAATAAAATGATGACCTTCGAAGGTCCCTTCCAACCCAAACTATTCTATGACTCTATGACACTATGATGCCATCATCCCATGATTTACTCCTGTACCCTTTTGCTTCTCATATCTCTCCATGCCAGAGCGCAGGAAGCTAACCTCCTGCTCTGTTATCTCAATGCAAATTCCCTCATCACCTCATGCGAGCTAAGTCCTTATCATCTTCTTTGATTCTGCTTTAAACAATCTTCAGACTGACTTTACAAAGAGTGTACCGTACCCCCTGCTGTCAATGCAATGTTAGGTTCTGCAATCAATGTATTATGACACACTTAACAAGAAATGATTAACAGTGCAAGAAAATAACATTTCCCTAACCTGTAAACTAACCACCTGGAAAGCCTGCGTATAGGAAACATCTGCATTTCTTTTTACTATATCAGAATTTGATTCAACAGTACTGGGTTATTTCATTCCCTTGATCACTCTTATTACCCTGGAGTAAATTGTGCAAGTTGTGTGCCAGGGAACACCTATGTATCAAAGAGTTGTAAAGTAAATGGATTAAAAGGACCTGTAGAAGTCCTTAGCTGAATGCTTCTCAAACGCTTTTTGCAACTGGCTCATCAGATCTTAGAGGGCACGTTTACCGGATGATTTTAAACCCCATAATGTTAATGAAATACATGGCCAAGTACACGCAAATGAATAAAAATGATAGTAAAAAACTAGTGCAGGAATGATCCCATTTCAGCCCCTGTGTTGTTCAGCTATACAAGAAAAAAATATGACAAAACCAAATAGGGTATATCTTTCTTTGCTTAAAGTCTGGTTGTTCTTCACCTAAAAAAAAGGCTGAGAAACATCGGCATAGACTATTGCTCTGTCCTAAGTTTTGTGTATGTTACTCCTCACAGTGCTCGCTCTGTAACCAAAGGTCTTCAGGGATGGAAATTACACAAGTTCCATGAGAGACACATGGACCAGTCTGTGGGTGGCTGAGCTGAGAAACCTGTTGGTCAAAATGTGGCCCCTGTGATTCGTTCATAGAGCAATTTCAGCAGGAAATGAAAATACACAGAGAAACCCATGTATAATTCACGTTCTTTCCTTCTTTGCTGGAAAAGAGCACCCGTTTTCAGAGCGAACTGAACAAGGAATAATTAAAAATGAAACATAAAAGAATGAAATATTGAAAAACATTACCTCCTGTGACATTTTTAATGACATTACTCAGAACTGCCCTGAAAGTCCATAGAAACTTTGTAGTACTAGGATGTTAAATCAAATACCGAGGAACTAGCATTATATGATACTATGGCATTATTATGATATATTAATATATATCATTTTATTGTATA
>WYDI02001396.1:0-23440 GCA_009867235.2 Psittacus erithacus
CATGAGGATGATCAGGGGACTGGAGCACCTCCCGTATGAAGACAGGCTGAGAAAGTTGGGGCTGTTCAGCCTGGAGAGAAGGCTGCGTGGTGACCTCATAGCAGCCTTCCAGTATCTGAAGGAGGGCTATAAGGATGCTGGGGAGGGACTCTTCATTAGGGACTGTAGTGACAGGACAAGGGGTAACGGATTGAAACTTAAACAGAGGAAGTTTAGGTTGGATATAAGGGAGAAGTTCTTTACTCTAAGGGTGATGAGGCACCGGAATGGATTGCCCAAGGAAGTTGTGAATGCTCCATTCCTGGCCTTGTTCAAGGCCAGGTCAGACAGAGCCTTGGATGGCATGGTTTAGTGGGAGGTGTCTTTGCCCATGGCAGAGGGGTTGCAACTAGATGATCTTAAGGTCCTTTCCAACGCTAACTATTCTATGATTCTATGACTCTATGCTGAATTACATTGGTGGTGTCCCTCCCTTCCCACATGTAAATCTTTCTGATCCATAAGCAAGGTTGCAAGGAGTCATTCTTGACTCAAACATGGCATTATTTAGTAATCCTCTATTGTGAATATTGTTGTAGATTCTTTTAGCATTACTTTATACTCAAATAGCTAAGCTAACCTAAATGTTTTACTTAATTCTTTCTTCATATCAGAAAGCAAAAGAGGAGTATTTCCTCTTTTCCCTTTCTCCCTTTCAATGACAGCAGAAGCTTCATTTGGCTTAGTTGCACTGTGGATTTTATCTTTAGTGTTAAATCTTAAAACGAATACTGGGATTTCTAAACCTTTTATTGTACCTGTATATTGTCTGCAGAACTATTGGTATGTGTGACAGAGTGACAAACATCATATTGTCCTCCATAATCAAACGAGTGTGTTCCAGAATGACAGCTGGGGAGAAAAATGGGGACAAATGCTTCCATTTCAGCCTATGTTCTGAGACCACCTGCTGTAGGAAACAATGTGCAGCAGGTGTGATACTACACTGACGGTTTAACAGAGCAGCATTCCAGAATAGAGTGAAACTGATGTCAAAATTAGCAAAAAAGTAAACAGACCTTCAGGTTTTATGGATATTAAAGAGATAGAGTATATCCACATTCTTTTTAATCCTTAGAGATCCTGTCATATTTAGCAAAACTGCAAAGATTACATATTCCTACAAGGTTCAGGAATTCCCTGAATCCTACCAGTGAATCATCTGATGTATCCAGTCCTTGACTTGGCCAACCTCACAGAGAGAGCTTCAGAGCCCCACAAAACACTGACGTGGTATATAACTCAGCAGGTAGCTGGGTAGGACGCTGCTACCTAGAGTGAAGCTGCAGTCAGTTTGACACTGTATGTCAAATGTTCTCATGCCTAGAACAAGAGAACAGGACTTGTGGATCATGAAGGTGATGGTTTGTTTTGGAGCAGCTGTACTGCCAACAGCTGTCTACCCATCCCAAGATAATGCCTGCTAAGGGGAATGCCTGCTACCCTGCTCAGAGGGTGGCTCACGTATCAGAGTTGTCAATTGTCAGATTCACTGCGGGTTACTGTCTGATGAACCAGTATGGGTTGTTGTTTTCTTTAACAGGCTGTAATATAGCACCTCCAGTTCTTCCAGCACAAGAAGATAGGGCAGCAGCCAGTGTTACAGAAGGATAGAGCAAAAGGGAAAAAATGAGCAACGAGAAATAGCCGAGGAGGGAATTCCACTATCTGCTGTGGTTGCTGAAAACCGCATCTTCTGAGTTGATGAAATTATCCAGAATGTCTGGAATTGTGCAGTTGGACATCCATGTCTCCTAGTACTTGGACAGGTGCCTTAAACTTCCCTAATCATGCTTCAGAATAATTCAGCTGATCTGGAAGGCAAGGCAGAAAACTGATCAAGATATGTAAGTTGATTTGTGTCAGGTTTTTAGCTCAGTAGTTGGGCTTGGGCTTTGGAAAGCTGTATAATTTTTTTTGGTTTGTGGATTTTTTTTTTTTTTTATGTAAATGGTTGAAATGGATGAGATCCTAGCTGAGAACTCATTCTCACTCATGACTGAGAGACATAACGAAGTATGGTTTTTGTCAAATTGTATTCGGTATATATGATTATGTTCATCATGACTGTTGGAAAGAGTCAGAAAAACATAGGTGTACAGCTGTTCTATGACCTTCATACTTGGCCACACCAGCATATCCACTCTTCAACTTGGGCAAAGCTCTCTGCGTGGACAGGAAATCATGAGAAACTTCGTGGCCCCAGGAGTAAACAGTTATGGATCTGGCATAAAGCTGGTTGTTTATCTAAGGCTATAAAAGCAGGACCCTCTTGTAGCCAAATCCGAAGCCTTGCCTATGGGTGGACATATCGTGTGGGAACTTTCCTGGCTGCCTGAGACTCCTGGTATTGGCTGCCGAGGGGCTTCCCAGCTAGAAGTGTGGGCTTGGATGATGATTCAGTGGTAACTGGCGATGTATTTAATCTCTGTTCTCTCTATACAGTAATAATTTGATGCATTGCTAATTTTCCCCTGTGTTTTACTTACATATACATATCTGATTTGCTTTATTGTACTTATTCTCAATACATAGAGAGATATACACCTGGATTGTGTTAGTGTGCTTGTTTGTTGCAATTTAGTGTGCTTGTTTAATAAACTGTGCATGGTATACAGCTAGCGTGTGTTCATTTTGTTGAGTACCCTGCCTGTCAACAGAAATAAGTTTGACATAGTTGGCAGGATAAGAAACAAAATGGCATTTTTTAAGATAAAGAAAAAAGATCCTAAGACAGTGGAGCTGGATATCCCCAGATGGGAATGATTTATCATAATATAGCTGCTGAGCAGTCATGTTATGTTTTATGTGAGAATTGGGCCTCCTTTTTGAATGGAGCAGGACCTCCTGAGGTAGTTGTTTACAAAAAGTTCCAGTAGAAGAAGGGGATGAATTGATTGCTCTGAGGAGATAAGGGTAGATTCTGCCAGCTGCATGCTGAAAGCGGCGTCAGCAGAGGGAGCAAACGTGTAAGGAGAAAACAGATTTGGAGAAAAAAGTTTGCAAATTGCAGGGGAAAATAGTTACGTTGCAGTACCAGAATTGATTATTAACTGATAAATCGGACACTTACCAAACAGTAGCAGAAAGAGCAGCTGTTCAAATCGCCCAATATAAATATCAAAAGGAAACGGGTCAAGTAAACAGGAAAAAGGGGGATGCAGCGATCACAGAGGCAGGAATTAATTGGGACTCCAAGAAATCGGAGGGAGATGGAGATGTGTGGGATTCAACCGATTTGGATAGTAGTTCAGAGGGTGAAGTGTTCATTGAAGCAAAACTGGTAATGGAAAGGAAATTGGAACTTGACCCTATAAGTTGTTTGGCTAAGCTGGATGTGGCAGAAGATTTCATTCAGACATTGTAGACAGGTTCAAACAAAAGCCTGGAGAATCTTGGGTCATCAAGTTTCATGATTTAGGGGTTTCAGGAGTCAAATCGGATCCAGACAATAGTAAGAAATTTGTAACATTAAGCTCTGACTCATTTGTTCAGGTCACTTTCTGAGGCACCAAGGGGGAGACTAATTTATTAGCAGTGGCAGTGGAAGGCTGCAACAGAAAATACCCCATGGAAAGGGAATGGCCTGATGCAGATTGACCCTGCTGGTATACCTTATGGGGGACTGTGTTCACTGTGCTAAGAAGGAAGGAATGCAGACTGCTGTTTTTATTGGAGATGCAGACACTATGCTGCAGACTGCACTATCAGCTCCAATTCAGAATAGGACCACTAAGACTGCACCACATCTGTATAAAAGTTTTACGATGACCAAAATGAAACAGGACACCACATAGGAGAAGTAATAGAAAAGATCCAGCAGTTAGGAGTTTTGTGGGAATATGGCCCCAAACAAAACACAAGAGGCGATAACCGGAGGGGAGAGGTGAAAGGGAATCAACTCTTTTGAAAAGATACATTTGCTGCCTTGTTCAAAACTGGGAGGGCCTGAGATAAGGTTGAGGGGATCCCCTCCAATGAATTGTGGAGATTGTACAGGCAACATGGGTTGCATAAATCTATGAAAAGGGTAAACAATTCAAGCTCAGACAAAGGTGATGACATGACAGATGAAGCAATTTAACCTTCTGCTCCCCATTTTGAGCCTCAACAGTATGGTACACTTATCAATGGAGGGACCCCACTAGCCTCTATTCGATGGTTCCAGGGGACACAAAGGGATGGGATCAGTACATGGATATTTAGCCATGGCCAGGTGTTAAAATGTTAAAACAATTGAAAGAATTTAAAATGGGCTGAAATGAGGATGAAGCTGTGGTACAAGGATGGGTGAGGACAGACCATCATCCTCACACAGAGCTTCAAATCTATTAGAAAAATAGGTCTTGTCAAACAGTTAAGGCCTTTGTTGTTACTGGTGTGGAGGCCTCTTTAATTTATGGCAATCCTAAAAAATTTAAAGGGCAAAAAGTTTTGATTATAGGACTAGGTGGCAAATAAATTGAATTGGTGCCCACAAAAATTGAGATGAAAATTCACACTCTGCCAAAACTAACTTATTCAGTGATGATTGTTCCTATCCCTGAATATATAATTGGAATTGACATTTTAAAAGGATTGACTTTATGCTTACTGGATGGTAAGTATTCATTGGAATCAGGATATATAGCAGCTCGGCCAGTTTTAGCTGGGAAAGTTAAAATGCCTCTGGTACAAATCCCATGTACCACCAAGGCAATAACAGTGAAGCAATATCGTATACCAGGAGGTCATGGAGAGATTTCACAGACTATTAAAGATTTATTAGATATAGGAGTATTAAAACCAACAACTACTGCCTTTAATAATCATATATGGCCTGTTAACAAGAGTGATGGAATTCTTATTTGCCTTAGGGTTCTTGTTTTCTTTAGTGCGCTTATTCACATTAGTGTGCTAGTTTAATAAACTCTGCATGTTACACAGCTAGCGTGTGGACATTTTGTTGGGTACCCTGCCCCTGCCTGTCAGCAGGACAATGTGTCACAGGCCATATATTTCATCCAGCTGTTATTTTTACATTTTTCCCTCAAGCAACAATTTGGTTGTTCTGAAGTGTAAAAAAAGGAAGGTAATATACTGTCTCAAAATATTTTTCCTGAAATTCTAATGCGGGTTAATATATCAAACATTCATATGAAACTTTAAAACTATTTTTTTTAATACTGCTTATGTCAGTTGAGGATGTCGCAAGCTGCCATGATTTTGCCATTACCTATGAAAAAAACCTGCCATCAATGTGCAGTTGCAAGTGTCTTCCTACAGATGTTTTCTTATGGTGAACTGTATATATTTTCAGATACTTTAAAGAAAGTGCTTGGTTTATATTGATAATATGTTTAAGTCACAAGAACATATTTTAATATGTATATTACATATATATATATATGTATTTCTAAGACAGGTGTTTGGTTTGCTCATGTGGATGGCATTTTCCAAATTATAAAGAATACACTGAAACCTTCCTCTGACTGTTGGTCCAGAAATCCTCAGAATGCATGGGAATGCAAATTTAGTGTTTCAGGTTTGCAAGTCTTTCTTAAATACATTTCTCAACTAATTACGTTAAATCAATTATACTTTGTAGCTCAAAGGGCAAGTTTGATTTAACAATCACAGTTTGTTAAGCAGAAATAATAAGAAGAAGTGGTTGTACTACTCATTAGATCTGGCTTTTATGGCATAGGTATGTAGCACAGGATCCTTAGATGTTGTCTTCAGCCCATTTCCTATCAACTCATGTTTGAATATTTTTTGTACAATGTATGCAATATACTAACATATATGTTATCTATGCTTTTATACAAATAATTTTCATGGGCTAGTGGTTTTACACTTTCTGATTCCACATAGGAACACTTTAAAGGAATACTAAGAAGCCCTTCAGATCCAAGTTCTCAATATTGTATTTCTTAAATCTTATTTGTTTTTCCTAGGGGGACCCCAGTAATCCTCTAAAATCTGCTTAAACAGGACATTTATAGCAGCTGAAACAAAATAATATTATATGCTTAGAAATACTTAGGAAAAGGAAGTTTGAGACTTTCAATGCAAATTAATGGTGCATAAACATGAAGGAAAAAAAAGTTAATTTATACTTAAGTTTTGGGGTAAAACTGCAGCGATTCTGTACAAGTCCTAATTGTGGCACAGATTCCCTGAGTAAGTTGTTTGACCTCTTTATCTTTGCTTCCACTCATCACAAGAGTTGACGATATATACATTCTTCCTATATTTGTTATATTTAATTTGAAAGCTCATCAGATTGATTGTAGACAGTGAAGCACACAAGTAACTAATTTTGATTGTCTTCTCTGAGCGCTTCTGTATCTTCAATAATGACAACCCAGGAGTCTGGAAATACACGTATGCTAATACTTCCTGTATCATTCTGAATAACCTGATCTGTGAATCATACTTCCACTATTTATCTGCCAGTTTCTACAAAACACATACCAGTCCTTTTGTGCAGAAGGCATCAGCTTCAATTTTTAGAAGCAGCTTTTGAATGAAATAACTTTAATTGTGTCACAGCTCCCTGTTCAGGAAAAAAAGCTTCTGTTTGTTTCTATAGCACAATATTAACTATAAAAACTAGATTTCTATAGCAATAAACCAAGGTACTAGCAAAATAAAGGAGATCACTCCCCCTAGAATATAGGGGAGATAAAGAACACAGTATTTAATAAACTTTCTTCCTCTGGGCATGAAACTAGGATTTAAAAACATCTAGTAATAAGATAATTAAGTAAAAGCATTAATATTTTAATTAATTTCTTTACATTTACAGTATCATCAGGAATAGACATAAGGAATTTATTGGCAAAATTAGAAACATGCAGAGAATAATAATCTTTAAATAGGAAACAGTGAAAATTGTCTCTAGAATGATCAGCATAAAGTATGAATAAGCACTTTAATTTTGAGCATCTCTCTTGAATTTAAATTGTATTCATAGCCTACAGTTCAATGGAATGGATGTTGTGCAGAATTAAAAAATAAATTGTATGTTAATTCCTGGGAAGGAAATTTAGGAAATACGGTTTTCCTGGCTAGATAGTCTTTTACTAAATAGCTGACAGCAAGTAGAAAATTGATGCAGAATAATAGAACTAAATTTTGGAGCGAACCATGTAAATAAAGACATAATCTCAAATATTCCATGGAAGTATTTCCTATGAACAAAGAAAAAATAAGAAAAGACAAGACAAGGCTTCTGAAGATTGTTCTAAAGGATTCCTATTTTCTATTTCCTCCCTTCTATTCAGTCTAAAGAGATAAATGCTTAAATTATAATAACCCTTGAGTTGCAACCGTGAACAACAGCACAAGTCTCAGGAAAAAGCAGTCACAAAATTGTTCAAGTGCTTGCTGACAACATCTTGTCTGAACTTCCTGCTTTGACAGCTGTCAATTCAATCTTTCTTAGTGATGACAGTCGTTAATTCTGTCCTTCTTAGTCCTGCTGTTCTATATCATGAAGACTGTTGGTTAAAAAGAGTGAAAATTGGTTTATTCTTTAATAAATTCATTTCTAACAAGGGTACCAGTTTTACGCAATGAAATAGTCAGTATACACATACAACAAGACAAAGATTCTAATACTTCTGAAAATTTTTTGTACTTTGACTGCTAAAGAGGGAAAAGAAAACCAGATCTTGATTTCTGGTTAACCCATGAAAGTTGTTGCATAAAACTCCACTGAGCAACAAATTCTCACTTGCACTTTTGAACACCCTCACAAAGGTATTTTAAATTAATACAAAACATGCAAGGTTAATCAAAAAGAATTTTTCTTAAAGAAAAGTGCTCTTTTACTAAGTATAAACAACCAGTACACAGCACAAATATTTGGGAGTAATAACACAAATAGTTCAAGAAGTTAAGACCTGTAAGAAATAATTGGTGTTAAGAATGATGATTAGAAGCATATTCCTGGGGCAAATCATAGTGTTGACAGCCTCTTTCAAAATGCCCCATACTGATCAGTGTATCTGGCTAGACGGAGCCGTCAAAATAGGTGGATAAAATAAATCGGTACATTGGCTCCTGCCAACCAGCTGCTCTCAGAAGCACAACAGGGAATACATAAATCAGCGACACATCACCACTTAGAAAAGCATCAGAAGGGAATGTTAATGTATGGTAAATTCTACTTGTTAGGCACCTAGTTTCCAATTTCCTCAGTTTCCTTAATCAAAAAAGCCTCCTTGCATTTGAGAAAATGATTCTTAGATAAAGGAAGTCCATGAAAAATGTGAAAAACTTAGGCTGAACCTCTTTTCTAACTGTCCTTTTCCCACCTGTTCTGTTTCCCACAAGCTACTCTTTGATAAGCCCACCCCTTGTGTGGGAATAGAGAAGGGAGAACAGCCTCCTGGGTCCAGAGCAAGCCCTGGACATTTTATGGCGCAGTAGAAAATTCTCAATGATGGATTCTGGCAAGCCAGTGGAACAAGTCCCACTGAATTCAGTGAGACTGGAAGCTGGCAAGCAAGAGGCTCTTCAATATGTCAGTGTAAATTGAAACAGGCATAACATTTCACCAGCGCCTTTCTGGCTTCTGGGTGAGCATATATACAGTTGTGAGATACATACATTTTAGGTGATGTGGGTGTTAAAATTTTCTTTTAGAAAATAAATTAAAATAAGACCTAAGGGAATGTGTAATAAAAGCTGTTCACCAGAAACGAATGGTAATTTCCCTAATGGAACAAAAGATGTATATTGTTGCTATGATACCTCATCACATCAATTTATTTGAGCAGTAGAAATGATTTTTCTAATCACTTAAGGCTTCCAAATCCTTTTAGAAATACTGCTTTTTTTTCATAGGCATGCACTGCAGTCAATATTGTGTAGTCAATACAGAAGCAAGTCAGATACAGTCACTCTTATGCCATGTTCTTCTTATGAACACTTCCCTTGTTTACCTATAAGAATACTATACCATAATTTTTACCATACTTTTTAAGGTGTTCAGTTTGCTTCTGTGTTTTAATACATTTGAAAGGGTGTGATCTTAACATTTCAATGTTTAATGCTCAGAACACAAGGAAAAGCACTGATTTTAGAACACCTTTAGGGAAATTCCATAGAGTTTATATTTTATTTAGAGAAGAAATTTTGAAGGTCCAAGCACCTGAACCATTAATTTAGATCTGTGGAAAACAAAGGCTCTGAAGATCATTCAAAACAAAGACAATCTGTATTTAGATACTAAGCTGTGAATATAGGTACCTGACAGGGAGCTCACTACTTGAAATCATTTTTCTGATGCCCTTGAGAAGGGAAAGTAAGGACTGACATTTCACTCAAGATGTGTTTATGTTTTAGTAGCTAGTTGTCCTTGATCTCAAAGCTATTTTTGCAATGCTGCTTGTAAGCAACAAAACCAGCAGGATTTAATTATAGCCACGCAATTGGTAAGAATCATAGAAAAGATGTGCCATTAATGTTTCTTAGAATAGAAGAGTACAGGAATAAACTGACCTGTATTGTGACTTGAAGTGTGTCTCACTGTGCAAATCACACACTCCTTTGTAATTCCTTAAGTCAGTAAACAAAAGTAAATTCACACTTGTAGAAATAAATAATAATAAAAATTAAATGTAATAATAAATAAATCAATAAATAATAATTAATATCATTAATAAATTATTTATAGTAATTAGACCTTACTTCAATAAAAAGCTGAAGTAAGGTGTAATCTTCCCTGGAGTATAGACAGCACAGTCTGTCATGTCTATCTTTCTTTACTTGGAAATTGCACTCACCACAAGTATGGGATCAGCCAAGAACATGGCACCTGTCTGTACGTATTTCTCAGATGCAGTTCTCTGGTAATGCCTATCACAGTACAGAGTGCTTTTATCAGTCAGTCTGTATCTGGCAGCTCTGGGTCCATCCAGCAGGAGGGGTTCATTCCCATTATGACTTCACCTCAGGTCACCATGGTACAGCCTTTCTGACTTACCTTCTCCATGCTAAGTACAAACAGCAGCACACAAGACAGCACCAAATCCTACACTACAGTCAGAGAAGAAATGTATTCTAATTCTGTGCATGTTGTGGAGAGAAGTATTCCCTGCCAAGATTAAAAAAAAATGTAAAAAAGAAAACGTAAAAAAAATGCAGCCACCGCTTGTATTATTTAGCCTTACTTGTGAGGCTTTCATAAGCTGAGAACAGGTTTAGGAAGGGTGGCTGAATGACAAAACAGTTCAAAACACAGCTTATCGTTTTTAGACATGTGCATTTTATTAATGGATTTTCCTGTCAGGAAACTTTTGCCTTTGCTTTTTAGAAGGTTTACAGATACTAAGTGATATTTGTGTTGAGCATGGTTATGAATGAAACCTGATGTCAGCCAAGGGAGCTTGTCACTGCCTTGATTGGTGCAGTGTTTTGTGAGCACAACAAACCACTGCTAAATATTCGGTTGATGCACCCTGTTTTTAAGATGTTCATTGTAAAACAGGTTAGTGCTCCTATGCCAGGTACCTGCCATAATCCTAGCTCTGAGCTTAAGGTAATACAGATCTCTGAACTAGATGTCCTCCTGATGAAAAGGAGAATGTTAGGAGCACATCAGGGAGTTCTTAGTACCAGGGATTTAATATATCGCACTTTCACAAAAGTGTCATAACTTTTTTGCCTTCTGCCATTTGGAAGTGGTAAATAGCATGGCAAGATGCTGCCTGTGATGAACACTGAACCCACAACAGCTGGTTATGCCAAGGGCAAAATCCCCCATTTCACTTGTCACATTTTTCTGTTTGGGAATCTCATCAGACAGACCTCAGTTGTGCCATCTGGAAGAGCATATCTCAGCTAAGAGAAACTACACTGTCTGAGAGCAGAACCCTTTGTCTCCTTACCAAGAAGATGTTAATAATACATGTTACAAAACATATGGTCACAGACCTACAAAAAACTAAGACTATTTTGCGTTCACTGGTCAATGAGATAAAAGCCAGGCTCTTTTGATGTGTCTATGGGAAGAAAGCTTATGTCCGAAATTAATATCAAAAGTAAGACAAAAGCTACAATATAGTATTTTTGCATCAAATCCTGTCTAAAATGATCAGCAAAGTTGTTGCTTTCTAATCATCCACAGTGCCTACTGCTCCCATATTTTCACAGCCACGGCAAAGAGCATGGTCAAATGTATAGTTAACTTTTTGTCTCATCCACTTTTAGAAGACCAGTTAGTCTTTCTTTATGTGCAGATGAACTACAGGCCCTGACATGCATCCCTAGTAAATGTGGAAAAGACATTTCTCCTTACAAACAGGTCTACCTTTCTGTCACTACTGAACTCTGCCAAGTTCACAAGAATTGTCTGTGCTTCACAGAGGTTGATTATCTACCCTTAGTTTTCCAAAAGCCCAGATTTTCACTTGGCAATCTTAGATGCCCATAGTGTAAATCTGGCTGCTTTCTGCTATTGACATCCTCTCACAAATACCAAAAGTTGACATTGATAAAAAGTATATTATTCTTATACTGTAAAGCCAACTGAGAGAAAAACACAGCTCTGAATAAGGGAGAAGTGGCCCACTTCTGATTCTGTTTGAAATCTTGGTTTTCATGCTTTTTAGAAACCCTAAAAAATGCTATTGCTGGGTTTGTGGTTATGTCAGAAAAGACAGAGAACGTTCTATTGTATGCTTCTAAACAGTCTGGTTCCTGCACGAATACAGCATATCCTCTGGAGCCTTTAGGAAGCTGAGTACAAGGTTTTGTCCTCAGGATAGCCCTTGTAGATGGTGTATGGGAATTTCATGGTGAACTTGATCTCTCTCAGCTTTCACTATGGAAGCTGCTCAGAGACATGAAGGAAAAGGCTAGCCCAAATTTGCTGTGTGGCTCTTTCTTCAAAGGTAATTTGGAATTAAATTCTCAAATTCACAGACAGCACCCACTAAAAAGTCTGTTATCTGTTATTACCATTAACATAGTCAAGACTGCTTGAACACTTGGTTTTAATCTGCTACTATTTAAGAAGACTTCTAGGAAGTGAGGAGAATATGCTGAAACATGGCCCTTGTGGCACATGTGGTAGTCTGCACCTTCACAGCTCTAGCTTGCCAGGTCATTGTGCTGCACCAATCTCTGAGATAGGTCTTCCCCTTCATCTGCCTGATCTGACTGGGGCTACTGTTTTCCTTTCATCTTTGAATAGCACGTGAATCCCCAGGTATGTATCCAGCAGGTTTCTAGCAGCAGCTTTACAATGACAGCACTTCAAGACAGTGAGAAATACCTAAGCTGTCCTCCTTACTACCACAAACACTACTTCTGCTCCAAGCATCCCCTGCTGAGAGCCCTGAAACTCCAGCAGTCTTTTCTGCTGATGTTACACCTGGTTTTGCTGGAGTATGCTGGGCCACTGTGTCTCAGAGAACATTCATTTTAAATTCAGCATCAGCAGGAATTTGGCAGAGAGATTTGCTGGGGTCATAATATGCAGTGGACACATCTTCAAGGAATACCCGAGGGACTTTGAAAAAGCATTTCAACGGCTGGGTTTGAAGCCAGTCAAGTGCTTGAGATTATGCATGCTACAAATTCCTAAAATCTGAACTTCTCCTATTTAGGATCTTGTCCACCCTACAACCAACATAGAAACTTCCCTTTTGTCAGTTCCACTTCCTTCTGCTTATTACTGCGTGCCTGTGCTACGTAAAATTTGGTACCCTTTCTTAATTAGCGTTTGACATTTGGCTGCACATAATTATAAAACTGGAAGCTTTCAGAACTGGTAAAAAAACCTCTGTGCCTTGTCTCTGAATTCATTTTGAAGTCAAATATTGCAGTTCAGAGTGCTGAGAAAATATGGCATTAAAATACTCCAATCATTTGCAGAACTGTTCACACTAAGTATAAACAGGTTTTATATTCTCATTACTTCTCAACATATAGCATGTGGCCTGTTAGCTCATTAAGGCCTATTAGTTCCAAAGCTGTAGAAACAAATTTCAATTTAGGAAGGCATATTCAGATCACAGACATTATTGGTCCTCTTAAAAGTTGGATACTGGGCTAGAAGGGTCTGTCGTCAATCCTACTCTAGCTACTTTTAAAGTACTTCAGATGGGCTGAATTTAGCCATAAACTTCAAAGTTTAACAAGTGTGATTTAAGTACACAGAAACCTCACAACTAATATTAACGAAAATACTCAGTTTTTATAGTCTTGAATAAAAGGAAAAAGCTTATACAAAGTCTTTCTGGTTCCCTGATTCTTCTTTTCCACAAGGATTTTGACAGGTAAAAAATCTAAAAAGAAGACAAAAAAAACCAAACCCCAACACACTATATGTAAATACATTTGCTTGCCACAGAGTTCCGGGTCATAGGTGCTAGCTGTCTATATTATTCTTCTGACAGGATGTTTACTTTTAATTGTCCCTAGCTAAGAGGAAAAAGGGAGAGAGCACCTGCCATTTGAGATAGTTCTTATGGCCTAAGAGACTCCGCAGAGATGTAAAGGCCATTTTGCACCACTCCTATTGATTTTAAAATAAAAAATATTGGCTTTTTGCAGAGATATTAAGAAGATTTTTTTCTTATAAAAAATAGGCATCTGCAAGTTTTGGTGTACTTTTGAAATTTGTTACCAGAGTTGTCAGGAAGTGTATTTTCTTAATAAAATAAAACTGACAGTGCTAATCAATTAAAAATAAATCCTTAACTCCAGATCTTATGTCTTTGTTAGAGCTCATAAAAACTGGAAAAAAAGGTGTTTCTAAGTAAAATGAAATTTAGAATAATTTTGGTAAATCTATTTTTAGGATTTCTGTAAGGGCATGAATCTCTTCAACTACCAAGCATATGATAAAAGGCAAAAGCATACATAAGAGCTCCATTCTCTCCATTAAAGATCCCTCCTATGTGTGAGGTACTGGGAGCTGCACATAGATCTTGTCAGACACAAGGGGAAACATAAATGAAATTCATGTTAGACAAAATGCATTTATAAGTATGAGTGCCTAGAAATATAGTATACTTTTAGTATAGTATTCAATTTTGAACATTAGGACAGATAGAACACAAAAGGGTGGGAGCTGCTTTAAAGTTACTTTCAGGACTTGCTGCATGAGGACAGAGTGAAGGTTACATCAGTGTGTAGTATAACCCTGTACTTCACAGGCTGCAGAAATCTGAACCTGAAATAACCTCAATCCTACTTTTTCTTGTTCCCCAGAAGTTTCACGTTGTAACATTTTCTCCCACAGTTTTTTCAATGAAAAAAAGACCTTTTCATGCTTTTTTCCTTTTTTTTTTTTTTTTTTTTTTTGGGTGTAAAATTTTTTGCTAGAAAAAAAAAAGTGTTACTTGCTGGCTTTTTGGAAGATACTGTTCTTCCATAAATAGCTAAATATATAGTTGTAACCTTGAGAGATGCAGACAGTTAAAGTATGTTTGCATTCCAAAGTATGATTTCCCCTCATTAAATATGTTCTAACATTGAATGCAAAAAATGGCTGTGCCCTGAAAATTTTAGAATGCAATGTCGTGTCTAAAAGCCAAGAATATTATAAATAATTTTTTTAAATTTATTAGAACTCAGTGGACATCTCTCTGTACTATGTTGCGTATACATCCACTTTTTGGATGTTGTAAAACCAAAAAAATTAATTTCTACCAAAATAATTTACTATATAAGGAAACAGATACTCAAAAAGCCACACTGCCCTATTCCTGTCCTTGATCTGAAATTTAGAACCCACTTTCTGTAACAAATTGATTTAAAAACCCAAGAAGGTATAATGCTTGTAAGAGAAAAGTATGCATCCTGAAAATGCCAGTCTTTCAAAGTTCTCTTTTCTGCAATAATAGCTCTTTTTAGAGTTTACCATCAGAATGCCTGCATGGTTTTTTCCTACTATTCTGTCCTTTGTTACATTTTAATTGCATTTGCTTTTTTTTTTTTGTCCAGACACTAGTCCTGCTAATTTTTTTCCTTTAGTTAGAGAAGTCTATCTGGTCTGTGTCAAACCTATGTTTTACTTGGGAAGGTCTTTACCAATTTATTGCATTAAATGAAAAGCTATATGGGCAAGGTACTGAGAGTCTTCATAACTCAGAGGTTTCTGTTCACAGAGGAAATTGGCTATGTGCTGAAGCGGTAGGAAACTTTTTCTTCCAAAATCATAACTGTGACATGATCTTCCCAGTATTACAACTGTGTCATGATGGATGAACCTTGGTACTTTGATTGCTAATAATGATCATGATTATCAATATAAATGCATATTTTTAATGATGCTGGGTCAGCTAACAATCCTGACATTGTGCCTTCTCATATGAAAAGTGTTTTCCTTTATATGCTGGAGATAAACAAGTAGTGATAAAATATGTAATGATATGTTAGGGAAATTGAATTCTCAGTTATTGGAGTTTTAAAATCATTTGTTGAAAGCACTTGAGGCACAGTTGCTCTTGCTACCATACTGGGACAGAAGAAAGACCCTGTGAATTATTTGTACAATTCAACAAACTTGATAAGGAAGTGGAGTTAGGGATCTGAAGACTATCTTAAATGGTGACAGAAAGCAATTGTGATGGAATCCAGCTTTAACAGCTGCCGTGTCAAATATGAACCACAGAGACACTTCTACTCTTTTCTGTCCAAAACCTGTATTAAGTAGACCCTTGGTAGCCTCCAGTTCATTCAAAAGAAATCAAGCAGGCCAGCTTTCTGAGCATAAAATTCAGAGTTTTGCACATTTTGAGTTCTTTTTCCCTTAGTCTGCATGTCATCAAGAGAAGAAAAGACTAAGAAACCTTTGTTTTGTTTATAATGCCAAACTGGATATCTAATTCTGGGAAAAGGAAGTCTTCCAGCCAAAGGACCACTGCACAGCCCAACCTCTTAAACCAAATGTAAGCTCACTGAGTTTCAAATTTTTCTCCAAAATTCTGAGAAGAGGAGACTCACAAAGAGACAGGTATTTCACCCAGTTTCAACTCTGTTTATTTCTGTGGGGATTTCAGTGTTTGACATTTTCATTGTCTAAAATTCCCATAGTGGTCCTGTTCTTCGTTAACATTATTCTGATTTATACCATTTCTTATTCCGGGCACAAGGTAATTCAGAGTAAGAAAATGGTTTTAGGTTATGATTCTCTGCTTCTTTATTTTAGTCACTAACAGACAGTTAATGTTGAATGAAAGAACTATGTAGCTTTACTGTAGCAAATACTTGATATTCACTGTCAGGAGTTATACAGCCATACTTCTTATGGTGGCAAATAAAATAGCAAACTTTCAAGGGTGATGAAAATGTTTTAACAAAAATCAAAAACATACAGTTTAAGTATATATAGGTATTTGAGTCAAGATAGTTAAGAGGCTTCAAAAAAACAGGTAACCCATGAATCAATTCAAAATTATGTTTGATGGTATCTCCAGTTCTTTATGTCAAATGAATAAATCAGGGCAGTTTCTCATCTTCCTGCACTTGAATACATCCATTAGAGAAATTTACCATGCCTTCTGGGAAATAGTGTACTTTTCAGTAAGAAAAAGTGCACAAAGACCTTTACTATGACGTTGCTGTGTTACCAGGGAGTGGTACTGGCTTACCATGTAGAGACAATCATTCTTTACGTAACTTTTGTTTAAGTGCCTGAAATTTGTAAAGGATATTATGGATTAGTTTCTTGTTGCCATTTACCTTTTGTAATGAATTCTGTATTTTTTAATTCTTTCAGAATCATGCAATATCTTGACTGATACTTCGTGACACTAACTAGTCATGCCATGAAGAGCTGTGAATCAGTATATACAGATGATGCATCAGTCTTTCAAAGCGTACTGCAGTTCTCAGAAAAGTCATACATGCTTTGCACTTTATAATCTACAGTGCTCTGTATGTACACTAACCATTTTTCTGTGCCATTTCATACTATTTTGTGATAAAATGTTATTGCTTTCCAAAAGACCAAGTGACAGCTGGATGACAGGAGGATCTGCCTCACTTTGTCATTTAAAAAAGTAAGCAGCAAGCAGTTTCAGCCTAGTGTAAGGGTTTTTAAGCCACATACCACTAGCAGAATTTGTGTTTTAGGACATTTCTATAAAAGACAACTTAGCCTTGGCAATCTAACTGTGTAAGGCAGTAATCTACAAGTGGAATATTTTATTTGCACTGGCTTCTATAAAATAAAATGCGATTGAAATTAGTTTTCACTGTTGTTTCCAGATAGTTTCCAACCTCTTCCTGATCCTAAGAAAGATGTATGCATCCAGTTAATAATACTCTTATACAATAACTCTGTATTTCATGTAAGGAAACATGTTTTGCATTGGGATGCTAAGTTACTGTGACTGTGTGCTTTAACATTAGCTTTTATCTTTTTATCCTGTCACTGGAGATTACTTTCAAAAATAGAGATTTTCAAGCAAAAATACTAGTGGTCCTTGAACAAGTGTTCTACAGTTCATTTAGCATCCTGCTTCACAAGCTGCAGAAGAAACTGGATATTTAGACCTTTTATCCATTGGTTGTCCTCATAATAAAAACGTTTAATTAAAATGAACATTTCAGCTGCTGTCCAAGAGCAGAGCCTGATATCACTAACCCAAACCCTCAGACCAGTTCTGATCTTCAGTTAGAAGTTTTCATTAGTTAAACTCCTCTTGAATTGCATTCTGTACCTCAATGAGACAAATTTTGCAAGTACAAGCAGTAAAAAGGCCAGGAGAAAGAAACAGTAGTAGAAGAAGAAAGAAGTAGAAGCATAGGAGTTTTCTCCTGCAGGCTCAGAAACAGCTAGAGCCCTAACGCTCCTGTGAAGGAAAATTAAGATTTCTCTGAAATACTGATTGGATTTCCAGTACAGGCTTTTGCTATAAGCCATTGTTACCCCTTTTCACTGCACCCAGAACTGAAGTAACTGAGAGAAGTGCAAAAGCTAAGTGAAGGATAAAACAGGTCACTATAGTCAGACTGCAAATAGCTTTTTAGAACTTAACTCCAACCAATGTGATAAATCCATCAGTGTGATGTTTATTACACTGAAGTCTTTACTTAAAGGGAGCCATCTCCACCTAATGAAGAGCAGTAGTGGAAAAGCAGCTTACCCTAAAGGGGTATTTCTTCAGTCTCTAGGACAACTAGCTTCACCATCACTTTTTAGATGGAAATATTTTCCATTGAGTAATAGCGACGTGATCTGCTTCTTTGTTTCTAACCAGTTACGATGGGAAGAATCCCATCACACATATATAAGAAATGTTAATTTTGGTACATTAAGACTGGGAGAATGGGAAGTTGAAAGCCAGCCATAGAAGATAATAGTTTGCCACTTTCCTTTAGTGAACATTCAGAGAAGTGCTGTGTTAGCCCAGAGATGAAAGATGTCTACATTGGCCCATGTCTTTTTGTAGCTCTGCTGTGATCAGTAGGCAAAATAAAATTATACCAACAGAGGTGTCATTCCCACCAACAGTAGTGAGTGGAAAGAACCTGCTATCTAAAATAGTGCTTTTTGTCCTTATCTTCCAGGGAAGTGACATAATTGGATTCTTTTTTATTAATATATGGGCATTATATTAGAGTACTTATGGAAATAAATTGATAATAAACATTGCTGCATTAAAAATTAGCAAAATACAATCAATCTTTTACACACGCATTTTAACAAGCCCTACTGATCAAGCTGGAAAGAGGATTGTACTAGTAGGATTTTCAAAAAATACTTCTTCAGCAGTGTTGACTAAATATGAAATCTGAGCCCAGTGAAATCAGTGGCAATTTTCCTACAGATTACGCAGAGCCAACATTTTTGCCCTAATCACACAGAGTTAGCCAGTATTAGGTTGGCAACCATATCCCAAGAGATCAGAGAGATTCCAAATCAAGTATAGTTTCTAGATGACAACAACAGTTAAGCAGCAGGAGAGCTAAAAAGGCACCATTAATGAAATACATGACTGCCATCATACAAAATTAATTTTTTTCCACCCTCACAATCAGCATTTCCTAATAAAAAAAAAAAATACACTCTGTTAACATATTTACTGAGAAAACATTCCAGTCACTGTACCATTAAGAGCTAACATGATGATAGTTTATTTTCATGAATTCAATATACAGCATCATAAGATTATGGAGATATGTCTATCAAATCCGAGAAGTAAATGTCACAGCCACGTTAAACAAAAATGATAAATCACAAATATACCAAAAACAACAAAACACTGTAAAGCTTATAGTCATCAATGATAATTTCAATTATTAACAATGTCTAAATGTTCACAAATTCATAGTAGTACATTAATACCAGTGTTAACTTGTAATAACTATATTGTAGATTTAAATTGTCTATCACTTGTCACAGATCATGACATAATTACACGTGGCACTAGTCTATGAAATAAGTAACAGAGCTCAATGTACTTACTTTTCAGTAACTACAATCACTAACATCAGGAAAAACTACCTCCTGAAATTATTTCATCCCCTTCTCTGTATGTTAGCACATATAAGTACACTTCTCTATTTGAGTTATATTATCTAGCAAAATTACTGGTAATATCAACTTCTAAGTGGTCATGCTTATCTTAAATCCTTATGCAAAATCCTTCGAAACAGCTTCTATAAAATTTGGAGCAGACATGAGTATTGTAAATGTGCAAATGATGGCAAAAAGGGTAAATGCGACCAGGCATAATCTGTCTATGACAGCAGCTGCAAACTTCCACTCACTGCAGATCTCTTCACCCGCATCTTGTTTCCTAAAGCACATTGCTATGAACTGAACTTCCTCCAGAATCTTCACAATCACTGGAATAGTATCTGTTAAAGCTTTCTTTTGAACAAGGTCAGTATCTTCTGGTAAGGAGCAAATAATCTTCCCACTCCTGCTACCCAGATCATTGCTTTGGAGGCAGCATGGATTATCCATAGTGTGGTAGCTATAGATCGTGTTGCCATTGCTGGACTGATGGCCAGGCAGGACATTCATCTCCATGCTGCTTACGCTCAGATGGTGCTTGGAATAGCTATATTTGCAAGAAAGGGGCTTTATATTTTCCCCAGGTTTTTTCATTCGTAAAAACCAAGCACACCAATTCAGCAGGATGACACGGACCTGAAAGAGAGTGATCGTAATAGAAATAAAGGCAACTTCCCTGCATTTTAAGCTTTTTTGAAAAATTTTGTGACTATTATAGTTAGCCTGTATGGTCCTTAAGACTGTCTGATTTCTATGTTCTCCAGCTATCTGCTTTGAAATTATTTTTTGTGGGAGGGATTTGGCTTCTTCCCAACAATGACCTTTTCTTAGATATGTCTTAAACATAGAGGTGTTGAATGCCCACTTAGCTCATAAAGCAAAAGAGATGTAAAATCTTACTTTACAAAATGATTCTTGAAGTCCTGTCTTTAGTAAACAATCCCAGATCTCAGCAAAAAATGGGCTGCATGTGTTCCAACCATTTCTCAATTAGTATGGAAAGAGATACACGTAAATATTAGTGTGTCCAATGATTAGGTTCTGCCGAAAGAAAAAAACCCTATGCAACAGGCTAACAGCTGGCTTTAGCACATTCCCCATCCCCATCTCTATTGTTTAAATAAACAACCTTGGTTGCTGTTCCTCGTTGTTGTGTTTTGGTTTTGTTTTGGTTTTGGGGTTGGTTTTTTTTCTTAATTTGAAAGTAATTTTAACACTCTTTTGAAGAGTTCAGCCACATAATACAGCAAACCCTTTTACAACGCATAATAATAAACCAATTAATTTGGGCAGTCCAAAATCTGAATGCTTCTATTAACTGCTGTCATTTCCCTGTTCTCTGGTGTACAAATGCTCTGGTGCATCACAAAAGCTCTCTAACCTGCACATGACAGGCTTCTTTTTTTCTTGTCAAGGTCATCAAATAAGCTAACACCAGAGAGTAAGTCCAGTATTTTTTCCCAGTGAACTAATCTTCAGATGTCTTGTCTAAAATCTGAGCCTGCTATGCTTTCTACTGTTTTTTGAGAAAGGCAATAAAAACATTGTGAAATGAGGAACTCAGTAATTTAGTTAGGACAGCTAACTAAATCAATAAAATCTTGTAATTAAAGTCCCTCAGATATTATGTATACAAAATGGACATTTGCAGTGTGCTTGTGAGACTTCCTCCAGGAAGGTAGGTGGGCTCTTTAATGAGTTTATTATTCTGGTTACAAGCCAAATAATTTGAAGTTCAGGAGCGAACAGACATGACCCACTCTTGACCCAGGACTCCCTTTGTGATCCTGCTCCAGTCACTTTGGCCATGTTTGACTCAGCATTACACTTACCTCCAAAGCTGCTTTAGGTGCAGGATGATTTGTCTCCTGTGTTTACAAAGAACAGATGCAAGGATGGGAAAACTATGGCTAACACTTTGAGTTGCTGCTGCAATGACAAGTATAATTTCAGAAAGGAGGAGGCATTAAATACCACAAGTGGGAAATAGTAAAAGCCAAAACAATGACCCGTGTAAGACAGTTACACAGTTTCTGAATTCTGGAGTGTGAGCTCTTCTGAATCACAGGTCCGTGCCATTTTCCATAAGCCTTTCTGCTTCTCTTCCATTAATGGGTCTTTTATACTACATCCTGAAAGACTATTTTCCTGTAATTCATATTATTCTGGTTTCATTGTGGTCTTTAAATATTTTATTAATTCCTCCATGGTCAACAGAGACAAGTAGAAAAGTAAAATGTAGCAGCATAAAAAACTGATCCTGCATTTAATTGAACTTACTTAATTACAACGTCTTCTGCTTATGGACATAAAATGGAGCATCATGGAACAAAATAAAGGTCTTAATTGCAACTATATATCAACAGTATCTGTGGCAAAGGGGAGAGAAAAATTAGTTATCCAGTACTGTGAAATTCCAAAATACTAAGCCAAACAAACTTTGTTATTGAAAAATATTAATACGTCTGCCTTAACTCTAGAATTTGCCTAAACTTCAAAAAGCCTATTTCCTTGAAAACAGACACTCAGATATCAATCTATCCTTATCAAACCAGTTAATTGAGAAGACAGCTGCAGCATAAGAGTTGTTGGAAAACAGTCCAGGCAAGAAAGTGTGGCACTGTAACCCATGCCTGATTTTGTCTGCTCCCAAACTGCTTCTTAGGTGGACCTTCATTAATGCTTTTTTCCATGCTAGCTCAGCTGACATTGTCAGAAGTGCCAAGTAGCCAGCAGCTCTCACTTCTCAACCAAGTAGCCAACAAATGCCCTAACTGCACACCTTGGAGTCAATGCCTCTCCTGGAAAATGTTGGCTTTAGTAAGTCATCAAAGATTAATAGAAAGGAAAGCAAAATTCTCAGCAGTGGAGTAAGGGAAGAAGTGGACACCTACAGAGAGGCTATATACTAACATGCACATATCCTCTTCCTTCTGGCTCAAAGGCCAAGCACAGAGCCCTTGAGAGACAAGTAGGGGAAAAAAGCTGCTCAGCTGTAAATAGTTTAGAAAGTGGGTGTTTAGGCAATGCAGTCAGTCAAATTTTTTAGATGTGGAATTGCTCTCACACAAGACCAGTGCCTTCCCCTACAACTTCCTTCAGCGGCTAATTCAATTTAATCAGGAGGTGAGAACAATCCTGCAACAATATCCAGTGAACTAAGATTGAGCTTTGGAATAAACTGATGCCTGGCTTTGCCCTTTTTTTGTGAGGTCAGCCTCCTCCCTGCATGCTTGGCATTCATCCTTTTTCTCTTGAGATCTCACAGCCCTGTCAGCTTGCCTGATCTACAGCATTCACAGCCTATCATCTGTGCTTCCCAGTAATGGCTTCCACAATTTTGCTTCCCAATGGCATTTTTTTTTTAATATATGCCAGTTCAGCTGTTAGGTGATTGAACAAGTCTCCTTAAAAGTGAGAAGTTGTTGCATGTTGAGTTTCTAACCAATAGAGCAAGAAACTGGTAGAGAGCAAGAGCTGACCTGCAGGACCTGTGAGCATATTTAACATAAGCCATTGTGTCTAGGCTCCTCAAAAGGCAGACAAAACAATAAAATTGGCAATGAGGGCTGTTGTGCTGCCACATACCCTGTCCATGTACCCCTCTGAAGCATGTTCACCAAGATTTGTGCCCTCAGGTCTTGCTTACACAGATTCACCCAGAACTCATATGTGCCTCTGTTTCAAAAGTAAGATGATTTTAAACACTGCAGCATGTTAAGAAATTGTTAGTATGGTTAATTGCTACTGCACCTTTTTTTTTTTTCTTCTTCTTTTAAATTTGCATTGATGCTGCAGTTTTCTTTTAGAAAGGATAATTAACTGCTCTGCACTCAGGCTTACATTGGCAACCATGTGTCCTGGGTTCAGCAGTAGCAGCCATTTTTCTCCTTCTTAGTAGCTGGTGCAGTGCTGTGTTTTTGACTTTTG
>WYDI02001397.1:0-13065 GCA_009867235.2 Psittacus erithacus
CCATGGCAGGGGGGTTGGAACTGGATGATCTTAAGGTCCTTTCCAACCCTAACTATTCTATGATTCTATGATTATTCTCTTAAACAAGGTAATCTGGGAATAGAACCATGGGGGTTTTGTATTTTGGGAAAGTCTGAGATTACTTGGTTTTTTTCAGATGCAGAACTGCAGCTACTTCTAAAGGGCTGCTTGGGGGTAGGCAGATAATGGTGGAAGCTGAATACTTGTGCATGAAAGCAAGAATAAGTAATATTGCTGAAATGACTGCTGAGTCCGCTAAGATAAAGCCACATCAAAGAGTTATTCACTCCTTCCAATGGAGTGACATTGGATGACTATTAAGTGTTCTGTCATCAGAAATTGCTTCAAGACTAATTCAGAGATAGCACAGTCTGACAGCCCAAAGAGATACTAGCTCTCCATTTAATCCAGACAAAACACTAGATTAACGGAGTCACTAAATCCATTAATAACATAGATTATTTTTCAAATCATAAAAAATCATAGCTGTAGACTATAACTGTGTTGGTTTTCCTCTGTAAAGTGCCTGCATTTGATCAACATGAATAAGAACAAATCCTTTTTCAGAAGTGAATATTGACTCAGCATGGCTCTAAACATCGTACATTCTCTCCAAAGCACCTGAGAAGCACACTTCCCAGCAGATCTGAGAACACACCCACTAAGCAAAAATGTGTCCCTTTGCAGTGTTTAACGCTGTTACCTCAGAATTGCCAAACTGGGTATCATTTGAAACGGCCTAAATTTCGAGAGAAGCATATTGCTAAATTGGCAGTGAGAATTTGGGAACTCATGCAATTTGTAAGATCAAAGAGTTCGATATTTAACCACGAGCCTAAGACCCAAGACATGGTTACAAACAGAAGTGCATAAAAACTTACTTCTTTGACCTTTATTAAATTAGGATTTTTGAAGATATAAGGTGGACAATAGCAGCATCAAAAATCTCATTTTATAGTTTAGAATCATAGAATGGTTAAGTTTGGAAAGGACCTTAAGATCATCTAGTTCCAACCCCCCTGCCATGGGCAGGGACACCTCACACTAAACCATATCACCCAAAGCTCAGTCCAGCCTGGCCTTGAACGCTGCCAGGGATGGAGCATTTCCCACTTCTTTGGTACACATCCTGTTCCAACACCTCACCATGCTCACAGTAAAGAACTTCTTCCTTATATCTAACTTGAACTTCCACTCAAACGTCCTCAATTTACTCTCAAATTACAACAGATTACTTGTCGGCAGATTAGGTAAGAAGTCTGTGTGGCATATCATGTTACATTGTAATGAGGAAGGAAGCTAGGAGAATTTTGGAACAGGAGAGAAAGATGGTTTTGGTCTGCTTGCAAAAGAGTATCATGATGTTCCATTCGTCTGGTAAGGACTTGCGGTAAAGACTATGCGGAAATGCAAATATAGGAAGTAACACTGTATAATCCTGTTTTAAAATCTCAGCACCATCAATAGACAGAACTCATTGTGCTCTCACACTCAGTGGTACAGTTTATGCTGAACTTGCAATGAAAACAGGAAAAAAACCCAACTCTTATTTGCTTATCTTCAGTATGTGCTTTTGTTTATATTTTGCTTTTCATTGAATTGCAAAGGCCTGAAGATACATGTTTGTCTGGGTCTTCTGCTCATAAGCTTTTCTCATACATGCACCTGACTTCCTGTTACAGTACACTGTTTCAGAAAGTGCTCCAAAGTACACACAATATGCTAATGGTTTCAATCACTCACAGTTTAGAGCCCAAATTCCTTTCAAAGCACTGGAGAAATACGGAAGGGCTACGCTAGGATTATGTCCTGATGACAAAGTACAGTTCCATTTCTAGCATGGAATTGAAATAAGCCATTCCAGACATTTAGTCATCAAATTTTCATTTGACAACTCTTTCACCTTTTTTTTTTAAGTATTCCAAGCTCATGCCATAATGAGTCTTTAAACTGAGATTCCAGATCTGATTGGCAAGATATTCAGTAAAGATATAACCTTGGGGAAATTCCATATTTAGGGAAATGTATTCTTGGTGTGTGTCCAAAGTCATATAAATGTTGAGGATGTAAGAGAGACAGGAGTAGCCAGAATCATCATGCAGTACATTGTCTTCTTTCGTTGTTGCTTTGATCATCGTCACTGCTGTTATGCTATGCTGTCAATGCCAAATGAGACTGTCTCACTTGACTTGACAAGAGGAATCATCTTTTTGCCTGCAGCTGACTAGGAATCTTTCTCCAGTAGTAAAGTATTTGTTATATCAACTCTTCAGTTTCATGCAAAAAAGCAGAACAATCCCCATGGGTTTAGCTACAACCTTTCTTGTGGGATTTGCTCATAGGCTTCCTATAGCAACAGATCCAAGTACCAGTTAGCCTTAATCTTGCTTACTTAGAAAGCCAATATTACATGAAACAGACAGTTATAGTTGCAATATATAGTTATAGCATAACATGTAACTCATTGAAACCACAGAGCACCCCTGTCAGATGCTCAGTATTTGCCAAGCTGAATTAAGTGGCATTTCTAGAACTGAAAGGGGAACTTTGGGATACCTCAAAATGGCTAAACAGCTGAAATAAATCGGAGACTGTATTTTGCCTCCTGCATTTGGCAGAAAAGAATACTTTCTACTTTTTGTCACACACCTCAGAATATTTAGGATTATAATAATCAGAAAGATCAGGAACTCTTTCAGCTGAACACGTATGGCAAAAAATCCAGTTTTGTATTCTTCTAAGCCTCAGATTTTGCTCTCAGGACATGTCATGTTCTTACAACTAAAAAAAAGGCTTGCTCTTCTATGGTATCCAGAGAGCAGAGGGAGTAGGAGTTAACTATTAGGATAGCAGCATTTTGTACAGTTTATGAAGATGTTTTTGAAAATTATTTCCTGTTATGAAAAAGACGTAGTGTCCAAAATTGCTGTTCCCTTTATAAGTTCCCTTTGTAAGTACACTGTTGGAAATACTAAGAGTTCTCTCTTCTCCTGGACAAACAGCCTCTGTCAGGTTACAAAACCCTCTAGACATAACAAAATGACAAAGACATTTTTGGATGATGATGCATAAGTGTTCCTTACACACTCTTTACATTATTTGCACATTTTCTTTTCCCATCACTGTCCTGAGGAGTTTATTAATAATAAAAGATAGGTGATTATAAACATTAAAATGCCATATGGTGGACATGAGAAGTCCATATGGATCTCTGCTGATTGAGACATGGAAGACCTGCTTATCTCTTCATGCTTATTTTTTTACAGTGTGACTTCTGTGAGACTGCATGGTAATGCTCTAATATAACTGTTCATCTAGCAACAGGCAGCTGTTTTATTCTATGGGTTAGGATGCAAAAAGGTTTAATTCCACTCCTCTGAAATCCACTTGAAAGAATCATTTATATTGTAGAAACCCGTTTATATTGCCAGGTTTTTGCATGCAAGTAACAATTTACTGGTGTGATTGTGAAGGACCAATGCTCCCTTTTATTAAGGAGCTGCTTAATGTACTGCTCTCACATCATAAATTTTGTGAAATTATTCAAGCTTCTCACAAATGTAATAATAAAATTTCACCATGGCTTTTTCAACTGCATTCTTCAATATTCTGGTTCTACACTATTAAAAAATAACACGTGATTCTGGGGAAAAAGTAAATGGTTTGCTTTTGAAATAACATGACAATATTTTAGTAAGAAAAGTCTGAAACTCTGAAACTCAAATAAATGGTACTTATGCACAAAGAATCATACCTGTTACTAATATGAGTAGAGGAATGAATAAAATAGAACACAATCTTAAAAGAATCACCATTTTTCTTTTTTTTATTAAAAACAGAGTGTAAACCAAGGTTTGAAATATAAATATCAAAATTATTGCACAGTTGGCTAACTAGCTTTGTTTGGCAGCAATATCTTACAACATCATTGTTCAATGATATGCTCTGGCAGGTTAACCTGTACAAAATCCATGATGTGCACCTTTTCTGTTTACATCATAAATAATCCTACAACAGTAAGATAATTGTTCTGGCATATGTATAAAACATCATACAGTAATACAATACATGCTTTATGAAAGCTGAAAAGAAGGAAAGAAGAGAGAGTGTCTCTTAATGCTTCCCTTACACCTTTGACTCAAACAAATTTAAGCAACAGATATTTACCCTCCCATTTGCAGTCATTTAACATAGGCAGTTCCAAGTATACATACAAATACACATATATTAAGAGGATTTGTAATAAATAACTATTGCTTTTATAGGCAGCTTCAAATATATAATCTTTGTATATCTTTGAAAAATTAATGTCCTAGTTTAGTCCATAAGAAAATGAGAGTTCATCCACAGGTAAATATCCTTAATTAGAATGTGACTCTGTGAATGTCCCGAAGACTTTGTCCCAGTGGGTGAAGTAAGGAGCATAGTTTGATTTGAATTTCAGATGATGGAGATCATGATGTGGTGCTCCTCCATACAAACCAAAAGGCACAAGTCGGTGAGTTGACCACGGAAGATCGTATCCTGAATGGTCCTCCACTGACAACCAAATATTTACAAGAAAGAAAATAATTTCTGTCAAAGGATGGCATCCAAGGAGTACTGGGTTGATAGCAGCAAAAAATCCTAGTGAAAGCAATTCCCATACACTGGAATATTGTGTAGTAAGAGCAAATGTTGATATGTGCTTGTGATGCACCTTATGGAAGGTCTTGTAGAGCCAAGGCACCTTGTGATGAATCAAATGCCACAGAAAGTACTCAAAATCAAACAGAAGCAGGCAAACTACTACTTCCAGCAGGACCTCAGGCAGCTCTGGAGCTGTCACCGGCAGATTCACTGGTTTCCAATACCAGTGGAGAAAAGTCACCGGGAAGATAAAAACAACATGGTGATACACACTTTGAATAATGCACGGCACCATCATTCCAAGAGTCGGATAGTTCTGCGGCTGGATTTTGTATTTTCTCAAGTTTGGTAGTCTAGTGCTTAAAAAGTCCAGTGCAATATATGGAAGACAGAAAGCCATGTATGCTGTAAAAGAAAACAGCACTGGGAAAAACGGTGACTTGATCAGTGGCTTCTTTGCTGCAACGAAGTCCCAAAGAGGCTGAAGGCACAACCAGTCATGCCCTCGATCCATCGCGTAGCTGAGCAGCAGCACTCTGTCTGGCAGGCTGCAGTTCATGCTGATGGCAATCTGTGAGATCTGCGAATCCTGCAAGCCTTTATCTAGCCTGCTTAAGGAAAGCTCCGCCCCTTAGAAATCCTCCTTAGCAATACGTAGCTTTAAAGAGGAAGTTCCCTTTCCTGTCATACAGAAGAGGTATAATGCATTACAATCTCAGAACAGACTTAGCTGGCTAGGATAATCACTGGAGCTCTACAAGAGACTTGCACAACTGGAAAAATAAGCAGAAATGCAGAGTTCTAACACCAGCATTCAGAGAAACAGGGTAGGACATTTTCTACTCCACTTAGTGCACACACTTGAAAACTGCTGCCTCTTAGTAATTTTAAATTATGTCATCCTTTGTCTTTTAACTTTATAGTTCAGGAAATACAACCTATAATTGATTTTATTTTTTTTTTACATGACTGTTATCAAAGATGTAAATGAACCTAAATCATCCAGGATGGTTTTGGATGATTGTGCAAACACACATTTTCTTAATGATCCCTTGGGTTATACAACAGGCTAAAGCAAAAGCTTAAGGAGACCTATACCATACTTCCAGTCTGAATGTGGTAGCTGTGATCTATCCCCATTTACTTTTGAGGTCATGTTCTCCTTTATGTGTCTGTATCTACCTGACATGGCAAAAGCCACCTGACTTGACTAGATACAAAATTGTGCCAGTGGCTTTGAAAAGAAATTATATTCCCCAGTTGCTGGGAGGAATACAAAGTAAAACCTCTTTATGCTTCCAAACAGATAGTTAGTGATAAGTACTGCATTATTACAATGCTTACCCCACATCTCACCAGCTCATTGAGCAGTATGATATGGAAATCATTCTTTACCCAAGTATCAAACTAACTTATGCAATTAAAAGATCCACTGTTTAGATGTAAGTCCTTTAATGGAACTTCCTTTGACTGTAGGCAAGGACACAGCAGAGGCTAGCAGGCTTGATCCCCAACATTTCTAATTTGCTAAAAGTATTTTTGGGGTAAACGATGGAAGTTTTGATTTAACCACTAAGACATCACTCTTTTGTGCTTTAAAAAAAGGCAAACAAAGCGTTGAACATTTAGGGAAATGAAGCTTGCCATCAGCTTCCTATGAACTCACCTCTTTTGTAGGTATGGTATTTATTCTAATACTGGAAATGAGCTCAGCTTCCTGGATGACTTTATTAGCTTGTTCAGACGATTTTAGTTCTTTGCTATTCAGAAATGAAATCTGATGGGGGGAATGGGAGACAGAATTTCCTTGCTTCTCAATAATTAAGAACAATTAGTTAGCAGTGACCTTTTCTGAACTATGCATGGACTTCTAATACTTAAATGTGCTTTCAGACTCTACCGTTTTGTTGCAGAGATTCTGCTCTTATGGAACTGCAGATTTTGTTCTGTCCTTAGACATGAAAGAGTTTACTGAAAGAGCAACATTATTTGCGCTATTATTTAGGCAATCAGAAGTTCTTTGTCGGAGACAGGTATGGTGCAGCCTTCAAAGACTCTACTCATTGCATACACATTTTAGAAATGGATTCAGATTCTCTGCTGTTGTGAGACTGTTCTGTTCAACTCAATCAATTGAAAGTGTTGAATGTCGTGAAACTAAAACCCAGTGAGAAACACTCATCTAATGGATGAGGATCTATATACAAGAGCTTCATTTCTATTTTCTGATTGTATTTTATTCCAACCTCCATTTCACAATAAGGACGTGAAAAATGCATCTGTAACTCAGGCACTGTCTGGTTCTGAAAATATCCTTGTGAGAGATGCTTTCTATTGATTTATGTAGTTACAATCAGAAATTAAGCCTCCCAGATGGGACACTAGATTCTCTATTTTATTCGAATTATGCAGGGACTAAATTTATTCTATAATGTATTCCAAATCTGCCTAAAGGGACATTGACAGAAATTGCTCAGCTGCCTTGAAGACACTCCTCTGACTAATCCATAATAGCCATGTGAAGTCCCAAGAAGTTTTAGAACCACTGCTGCCTATAAGCTAAACTGTAAAGAACTGGCATTTTGCCTGCAGATTAGGTCATAGAAAAATATTCTTAAATCCCTTAAGGAAAAATAACAGAATTCTGGAGTTTTATTACCAGTATACCCTGCAAGATGAAGCCCAAGTAAGGCGCAGCATCTGTAGAACTTGTCCCATTCTGTTGGCGTTCCACAGGACAGCTCAGAAAAATGTATCCTTGTACACCAGAGGGCAAACCCTCACTCTCTAGCAACATAGCTCATGCTGTTCGGCTCAGCCACCAAAAAGCACTGCTCATGTATTTCCACTCTACTAACTCAGGTTTCTTTGTCAGCGCAAGGTACAACATGAAGAAAAGACAAAGTGCACACAAATCCTTTCTGTACTTAAGAAATACAACCCCAGCTTTTTTTTTCACTTGACTTACAATGCTGCCAAACCTTTCCATATGTTACAGGACTCTAAATGGGTCCCAAAAAAATCAAGACTCCTGCTACAAAGTTTAGGTTGAAGGGCACATAGTTTGGAATGAGGCCCCGCAAAGGGTCTGAAATAGATTCCACATGAGCACAAGAAGCGAGCACCTACCCCAGGCTTCACTGTTTGGTACAAGCTGCAAGGTAAACAGCAAAACACTAGGTGGGTAGGAAAAGAAGGAAGAGGCAGCAAGAGGGAAAACTAGGATCAACGTACTGAAAGTATGTCCCAGAAACTAATGTCACAGCAGGAGAGGCAAAGCGCCTTTATCCCTCCTCCTCCCCCTCTGTATGAGGGGACTATTGTCGTACCAAAGATAAGGCAACACCCCAGCGCATGCTGAGCCTTCTACGAGGAAGAAGGTGCGGGGGAAGCGGGTCGGGAACTTGGTGAGGACAGTGGCAGGGAAGCATGACAGTAATCAGAGCACAGGCAGGCAGCGGCAGCCCCTCACATCAAAACGGGCTGCGGTCCTCGAGCCCTAACTCACCTCTGTCCGGGAGCCTAAGCGGGAGGGACGCTCCGCGCCGGACCCGGCTGCCTCCCGGCGCCCCAGCGCTCCGCGCTGTGCGGGACCGGAGCCCCCCGCGCCCCCCCGCCGCGCCGCGATGCGTCTCAGCTCCGCGGGCAACAGCGCCCCCCTGCGCAGGAGCCGCGCACAGCCCGCCCTCTCCCGAGCGGCTGCTGCCAGAGTGAACGCGAGCTTGCGGTTTACCTTAGAGAGACCAGGAAATACATCCCGGGCTTTGTTACCATTCTCAGGGATAACGCCTTTCTGCGGCAGGACAGCCAGGTAGGCAAAGATTTGTCACAGGGTGGGGAAGGAAAGAGGGGATTTGCATATTTATATCTTTCCAACCTACAGTCCCCTTAGGTTTAGGTACACTGAGATTCAAATCCAGAATCTCAATCCACAATATGGACACAAGTCTCTATTCCTCACATCCCAGGTAAGCAACACAAATCCTTGAGCCCGTGGGTATGCTGGGTACTTGAGGATGAAGAACACACACATTCCTCCTCAGTTTTGATGAAAACACAAAGTATTTTTCCTAACAGAACTAACACATTTTCTTAATCAAAATATTTTCATACCAACACCCCACCTCCCTGTCCAAGCTCCACTGAAAACCTCCCCAGCCAGCACAGAAAGCAAGCTTAATTATGGGTCTTTTTAACGAATTCCTAACAATGGCTGTGGATGGAAAGCTGCCAGCAAAGTAAATAGTTAATTCTCACGCTTTACATTATCAGGATCAGCTTTACAAACAATAACCATCAGGAAAAGATTCTAAAAGTCTTTCATTCAGAATTCATAATTCCATAGTGAAAAACTGATTTGCATCCTCTACAATTGCACATGTGCATCATTTCTGAAGGAGTCAGAATGCAATACAGACATTTTTCAGGTCACCATCCTTAGAAAATATGACTTAGGCAATTATGTTCCAGGTCCATTAAATTGGTACTGTCTGTCCAACCTCAGTAATCTTTTATTTAATTGATGATTTCAATGACTTTGTTCATAGAAAGTTACTTGAAAATACGCTGCTGCAGAAGAGAGGCCATTATTAGCATGCTCATGATGGGCAGTGCTGCAGCATGACTTTGTGTTTTATAAGACCTCAAAGAAAGGGAGAAGACACTGTAAGTGCTTTAATGATAGGAAAATCTTCCAGCGAGAGCCATGTTTTGTTATATACCAGAAAACCCATCCAGCCATCCCTCGTATCTTACAGATTAAAACTATTTGTAACTTTTCATATTATTCATGGTTTTGGGGTTTTTTCAATGGCCCATTCACCATAAAGAATAATTTATGGAAAACTGGCTCATTTTTTTCCCAAGCTGACAACACTGTTTCTCTTACAGGGCTCAAGGGAGTAGGAGCTCTTTTGTCATCACTTTATATTCTGTGGCACTTTGAAGCTGTTTGATGTGTAAACTTTTGTCAGTGTTACCACTATCTACAGAATTACTGAATAGTGTAAAAATGCTCTGCATTGAGCTAGTACGTCATTCAGTACATAGCACTAACAAACATACATGCACTTTACCATCCTTAGGCCTTCTGCATGAAATGAATGGTGTGAATATATTTGCAGATGACCATAAAAAAACCCTTTTCCAAGTTCCAAGCTCACGTGGACAAAACATCGTTATGTCTGCATAAACTCTTGTATGCCCAGTTGTGTTGTACATCTCTAAGTCAAAGCCCTGGATCATGCACTCACTTCAGATGCACACAGGTCTGTGAGTCTGGCAATTCATCAGCCAAATGGGGATTAGTGTCTTCTGGCTTTCTGGCATAGTTTGATCACATCACTAAATGCTGAGACTAAGTCAGCAGAGGGCATCCAATGCCCTCTGTTATGCCAGTGCACATGTATTATCCAAAGCTGACATTCAGCCAACATTCATCATATATATACACCTGTAACACAAAAATGTCTATAGACCAGGCACAAGCATGTTAAGATCTGCTTTGAAAGATGCACCAGTCTTTGCTGCTCATTCTTATTACACCAAGATTCTCTCCTCCAAAAAGATGTTTGGGGTGTCATATTTTGCACACTTCTTTCCACTGACATCTCCCCAAGTTTGTGTCACACAGTGCTTGTAATTTTAGCAAGCCAGGGAGAGCACAACAGCTCACCATTCCCATAGCCACCCCTGCTCCAGCAAAACTCCACAATGGCTTTTCTGTAAAGTTTCCACTATTCTGGCTATATTTGCAGGCACACAAGGAGCTCACCTGCACGCAAAGCTGACAACACAGAGAATTTAATACACCTGCTTTTTTGACTGAACATCTACTGTATACAGACTGTACTGCCTGAAAATATTTATGATTGGAGATGACAAAAGTCAAAAGCTGGGTCAAGCGTACCACAGTAGAGATTAGCTCCCTGCTTTACTACGTGGTTAAATGCTATTTATGAAAGTACCAGTCTGTTAAGCAATCCAGTTACCCAAAGTTTAAGAATGTGACATGCTTTCCACCACGTCAGTGATTTGAAAGGTTAGAAAATGACTGCATTGTGAGCAGTTATTTACAATTGGTGCCTTACATAAATGTCTCAGAGAAGTCCCCTCAAAACAACATGAAAGTCCTTTTAGGCTCTGGAAAAGCCTCTTTCAGGACCCAAGTAAAATGGAAGTTTCTTGGCAATTTTATTGTGCTTGTTCTATGGCTGAATAGTTGTGAAAACCACACGGCTTTCTGGATTCTGTCCCAAAGATTCACACGCATTCATGAAACACAACACATCCCTCTGAACTCCAAGCAGCTCTCTTGTTTATTGAAATATTTCAAGCTTAACAAACATGATGCAGACAGCTCTTGCTGTATCACAGTCCCTCACAACTGCTAAGTCAGCCACTTTGGATTCCAACAGAAACTTCCTTTCAGCACAGCAAGGTGAAGCAAATACAGCTGCTACAAGTATAAAGCAAACTTGGAGGTCCTGATAGGAATCACAACTGAAATAGCATGAACCACATTTTCCTTACACAAAGCCTGAGAATGCCCTGAGTTTGACTTAGGAATTACAAAAAAAAAACCACCTCAAAAAAACCCCAAAACGCCACCCACCAACGTAATTTTTGGCTTATACATATTTTCCCTCTTTTTTTTGGGGAAAAAAAAAAAAAAGTTTGCCTCAATTTCAAATGCACTATTTTCTATGCCATGTTGAAAAGCAGTTTTATCCTGTTGGGATTACTGACAGAAATCTGGGTTGAATTCAAGCATGGCACAGAAATCATCTGGACTGAGGCAACTGATTCTGCAGGTTGTTTGTACATCCACATTTGGCATGGAAATTTCATGTTATTCAGAGGAGCCGAAGTCTTCTGCATGATCAATGAAAAGAGCAAGGCACCTACACCACAGACAATTACAGCTCCAAAGTCAGACCCCTAAAGCAGATGTGAATCCTTTCCCCCATTAAATGGGGACTTAGTCGCCCTTTGAGGTGGAAACTGAAACAAATGGAGACTGCCATTAATACTGCCAGGCTTCATCAGGATGTTGTGTGGTTCCTGAACACAACAGTGGCAAGCACCACATAAACAGCTAAGAAGTAAACATACCTTCAGAGCAGCAGATAAGTAAAAGGGAAAGTCCATGCAAATTAAGTCACTCAAGCTATAAGGTTAATGCTTTGGCTCTTCCCTCATCAGTAGTATAATGAGGAGCTTGTTTTTTAGTGGTCAGTGCAAAGAAAACAAAACACAAGTATGTTACATCATTGTCCTTGAAAGCCATAACCTATTGACAAAGCTATCTGAAAGTGGTACTACTTTCAACTACTTCTCTTTTTATTTGCCCTTGCAGATTCCGGGAACGATCCTTATCCATAGCTGGTACGTGAAACATGAAAGGCATCAGCATTAAATTGAGAAAAATGCAGCAATTAATCACTACCAAAATAGTAGATTTCAACTGACAGCGATGATCTTCTCTGGCTTCATGACAGTTCTTCTGGGCAATATTGAAAGTCATCTAATGTAGCTGGGCTGTATGTGATGGCTCAAATAATGATGCGCAAAAAGTCATTAAGTGCTTTGCAGAGTACCAGCACCAAATGGGTCACTGCAGTACAAGGAGTATTTCTGAAAGGTACTCAGAAACGGCAACGTACCGAGAAATGGCAGTGTCTTTTATGGACAGTAAAACACTTATTGCTTCAACTGTCAAGCACCTGAGGTGCTGGATGAACTAACTTGTCTTTCAGACATGTCACTAAATTTATCGGCACATGACATACTCCTTTTGTGCAAAGCCACACTGCTGTTTTTTGAGTACCATGCCAGTGTGTGCAAACTCAGCAGGGTACAGTGAGGATTTATGCAGGAGAGAGAAATAACCCTGAGAAAAAACAAACCAAATATGAATCCAATTCAGTAGTTATTGCTGGCATTTCAAAAATGCATCATAAATAAACAATGTAGCATTACTGCCAGAAAAGCGTATGTTCCAAAAAGATGAATTTCTGGTGAGCTTTGACTGGTGAGCTATGACTTTAAAATACCATGTTAGTTTAGACATACTTCCTAATCATGTTAATTATTTCATTATACATGCGGTAAGGTGCATCAAGGCCCCAGATGAAATCCAAATGTTCCCATTCTGGAATGTTTTTGTGGTAAACCAAGTTTGTGATTTGAGTGAGCAGCATAGCAACATCCTTTGGGTCTGCCAGCCAGTCATGTCCACCAGTCCACACCGCAGTTGGTACAGTCATCTCTTTTATTTTGTAGAAAGGGGGAGTAGTCTGAGGGAAGGAAAACAAAACCAAAAGCATTAGACAGTGTTGTGGTTTAAGGCCTGCCACGCAGCCCACTCACTGCCCCCCCACCTCCTCCCTCGGCTCCCGGAGGGATGGGGAAGAG
>WYDI02001399.1:0-63408 GCA_009867235.2 Psittacus erithacus
GCTCATCCAGTTCCAACCCCCTGCCATGGGCAGGGACACCTTCCACTAGAGCACCTTGTTCCAAGCCCCGTCCAACCTGGCCTTGAACACTGCCAGGGATGGGGCAGCCACAGCTTCTCTGGGCACCCTGTCCCAGTGCCTCACCACCCTCATAGTGAAGAATTTCTTCCTACTACCTATCTAATTTTCCCCTCTTTCAATTTAAGCCATTTCCCCTTGTCCAATCCCTACAAGCCAGTGTAAAAAGTCCCTCTCCAGCTTTCCTATAGGTGCCTGTAGGTATTGGAAGGCTGCAATAAGGTCTTCCAAGCCTTCTCCAGGCTGAACAACTCTCTTAGCCTTTCCTCATAGTAAAAGCTGTAGGATACAACTTCTTATTCATGCTAAAAAAGACCCAAACATCCTAACAATCCTATGCACCAGGGAAGTACAAATTCCTCATCTGTAAAACAGAGGCAAGGCACAAAATACACCAAGTGAATTGGTCAAAGTCACACACAAGAAACATGTTGCCAGTGATGCAGGAATGGACTTGATCTCCAGTACTCCTGAGAGAATGTGTCAGATATATCAGTTCCCCAAATACCACTTTCAATATTTCTTTCTACAGGTTCAAATTGCTGTAGCTAGGATGCAGTGAAGGAAGAAATAATGATACAATCCTGTAGCGTCCACCATATAGCTGAGGTTAAGCTGGATTACAGTTGGCAGAACCTCTCCAACTAAACCACAACCTTCAAACTTGCACAGAAACGTGCTAATGACCAGGCTGAAATTTGCTTACAAAAGAGTCAGTGATGGTGTGGAAAGTACATCTGTAATCTACCACTGCCGTGGGTACAGGGTTTGTAATTAGTTGCTAAAAATAACTGCAATCTTGCAAGTGGAAGCCAGGCATGTAAAATGTACAAGTATCCAGCCTTGTCTGACAAAGCATCGTTAATAAGATGCATAATCCCTGCCTCAGGAATGTAGTTGGAGCATATGTGAGTTGTATTGTGAGCAGTGGGTTATTAATCAAGGGGGTTTGGCAGAGAAGGTAAGTATAGGAATATAGATTTGCGCACACAAGGATATTCCTATATTAATAAAACTTTAATTTTTAATTGAATTCTCCCTGCCAGTTCAATTTCCCTTTTTCCTCTCCTCTCGTTGATTCCTGCCTTTTCAGAAAAATTCCATCTTATTTCAAATCATCAAAAATGATGATAACCAATGGAAAAAGTATTTTTCCTTCCCAGACTTCCAGGTTTTTGGAGGAAAGCTAGGAATAATCTGTCAAAACAAAGTGCAAGTGAGGAGCTGTGTGCATTTGCTAGGAGCACACACAGAGACTGTCTTGTGGTGGACTCCAGGAAGACCTTTAAACAAAAGAACTAGGGGGACAATGAACAGAATAAAGCAATTATGATGCCAAAGGATGAATTTTTGAAGATCCTTCTGGGAATTTCTTGCCGAGTTTCCATTAAAGTTAAATACTGTGCTGATGCAAACCCTGTCTGAGGATCACTTAGCTAAAGGAGGAAGAATCAGTGGGTTATACAGAAACTGAAGAAGGGCAATATTTTCCCATGAAACAGAGGGAAAAGAGTCATTTGAAGAAACAAGTATGAATGAAGTACAGGGATCTAAGGGAATAACTTCTCAGGTGAGAATAATTTAGTGTTACATTTGTGGCAGTTATATGCATGAAGTGAAACAATAAAGAAAGCAAAAAAAGCATTTTACCATTTATAAAACCAAGGATATATTACAATATCAATTGTAATTGATGATTACTGCTACAACAGTAATATCATCAGGTAACATAAATCAGTATACACCCATTCAAGTTAAATTGATAACTATTTGACTTCCCTTAACAAAACAGTTTTCACACTCACTCTGCTGATCCCTTTCAGGAGGCAATGACACTGGCTTACCATGGAGTGCAGTATTCTGAGAAATCCACATTTGCAAGTTCTATAGGTGGTGGTGTGGTTCATAACTAGTTTGTGATGAAGAAAAATCTCTACTAGCTTTATCAATAGGCTTCTTGGTAGAACACAGCAGAGATTCTCTGACTACATAGAACCATAGAACCATACAATAGTTAGGGTTGGAAAGGACCTTAACATCATCCAGTTCCAACCCCTTGCCAGGGGCAGGGACACCTCACACTAGACCATGTCACCCAAAAGTCTGTCCAGCCTGGCCTTGAACACTGCCAGGAATGAAGCATTTAGCACTTCTTTGTGCAACCTGTTCCAGTGCCTCAGCACCCTCACCCTAAAGAACTTCATCCTTATATCTAATCTGAACTTCTCCTGCTTCAGTTTAAACCCTTCACCCCTTGTGCTATCACTACAGTCCCTGATGAATAATCTCTCTCTGGCATCCTTGTAGGCTCCCTTCAGATACAAAAAACAAGAGCAGCATTAAAAAATATAGGAATGCAAACACATATGAGCTTACAGAATGCGTTTGTTATTGTTCAGACTGACAAGCTAAAGCACTAATCAGCATATGTGGTTTGGGCATTTCCCTTAACAATTCTGTAAATCCTGAAATAATTGACACAGTTGTGCCATTTTCCCTGGTTTTCAGATCCAGTGATTTCTTAGCTGCCTTGGAGCAGTGAATACCATTTCAAAAGCCCTCTCCATCTCTGTGGCACTATTGTAAGCCTATCAAAATGGATCAATGCTTTGGATGAAGCCTTGGCCCAACTGAAATCAGTCAGCACCTTTCCATTGACTTCTGCAGGGTCAAAATTTCATCTTCAGCATTCATCTTCCCCTCTCCTAGAGAAAAACTATTTCTAAAGCCTCCCTGCCACGCTTTGTGCCTATTTATAAAGCAAAGATGTCAAAATGTGCCTCTTCACTCCTTTCAGGCATTTAGCCATTGGGTTATTTTGCCTGGCAAAGGTCTTTTCAGTCAGGACACTCAAGGCAGTGGTTTCATTAGTAAGGGTGAACCAGCAATCAAGAGGTCAGCACCCAGTGGGTTTTGAAAGCCCTCAATCCTCTAAAGCAGAACATATCCCTTTAGGATAGGAGAGAGTGCTGCTTTCAACTCCCCTGTATGTTTTATAGCTCTTTTGTACAGAATGACTTTATTTTAAGAGGTTGGGGAATGAGAGTAGATATCAGCAGGTTTCCAGCTGGTTTATCCAAGGTCTCAGGCCTGTTCTGATGATCACTGGTTATAAAAGAAGATGTTGGTGGGCATCGTTAGAATTGCCCCCCACATATCAATAGCCAATTAGGAAACATAACTCAGTTTGATCCACTGCATACAGGGAAAGAGAAAACGGCTTTGTATGAATAAATCAGTTAAAGAGAATTATTTCTCTCCCTTAAGAAATTATAAATGGTTCTATCAAGTACCATTATGGGCTGTAGCGGAAATAAAATCTGACATTTGTCTCTGGAGCCTTTTACATTAAAGAATTATTTTTACAATTACATTCTCCAAACATTTAGTTCTCTAATGGCAGAAAAGAACGCATAAGTGCAGCAGTGGGCAAAGAAATGAGGCTCATTCTCATGCATGAGGAAATGAAAAGGATACTTAGGAAAATTCAGGAACTAGGAAAGGTTACATCCCAATCTTCAAGACTCTTGATGTAGACAAGTAAAGCAAGGCTCACATTCCTGTAGTTAATAAGAGTGTCTGCTGACTTTTGTAAAGAAGGGAAGAAAACTTCAGAAAATGTCTGAATTTAAATTCCTAAAGTTACAGGAATTTAAAAGGGCTTCATTGCAGGCAAGATATCCTAATTATACCACTTTTAGATGTCTTTTTACACTTTCATGTGAACTATGAGAAACTGGCCATAATTTGAAAAATGGTCCTGTACCAAAGGAGTGATCACTCAGACGATTCTGAAGGGTTTTATTCATAGAACACATAGAATCATAGAATAGTTAGGGTTAGAAAGGACCTTAAGATCGTCTAGTTCCAGCCCCCAGGCCATGGGCAGGGACACCTCACACTAAACCATGTCACCCAAGGCTCTGTCCAACCCAGCCTTGAATACTGCCAAGGATGGAGCATTCACAACTTTCTTGGGCAACCCATTCCAGTGCCTCATTATCCTCACAGTAAAGAACTTCTTCCTTATATCCAATCTAAACTTCCCCTGTTTAAGTTTTAACCCGTTACCCCTTGTCCTATTAGTACAGTCCCTAATGAAGAGTCCGTCTCCAACACCCTTATAAGCCCCCTTCAGATACTGGAAGGCTGCTATGAAGTCTCCATGCAGCTTCTCTTCTCCAGGCTGAACAGCCCCAAATTTCTCAGTCTCTTTGCAGCAAAATAGAGGTAATGTCTGGTTTATTTCTATTCAAAAGACAATGCTGGGTTTCAAATTCAGCCTCCTTATTCCAGCTGCATCAATCTGACCTATGTCTGGAATGACTACAGGAGTTACAGAACAGTGCAGCCCTCTACTAGGTTGTAAGGAAAAGCATCAGCAAGAAGCATTGTAGTACATCACACTTCCTTCAGGCCTGCAGGACAGAAAACAGCCTTCCTAGGAGTGACCTGGGAAGAACTGTGAGTTTCTGTTATAGCTTGTCCCACAGTCTCTGTAGCACTGGTTGGGCTATTTTGTGAGCATATGAAGAAAGAATGGTAAGGGACATCACAGACTGGGGATCCAGTAACAGAATGGTTGACATCCACGACCTTCAGTGCCACTGTCAGCATCTCTGACAATAGAGGTTGTTCAAGGAGGTTTCATTTGAATATGCTCAAAGTATCTGCCTATTTCCTGGTTCATGGGTGCACTAACAAAGCATATTAAAGCCTTGGTCAGTGTCTGCAGTTGTTTCTCTTCTCTGGCTTTTCAGTAAATGTTTGTTGTTTTTTTTCCCCTTATATTTAATTAAAACATGGGTCTTATTATTTCAAAAGTACTTTTTCTGTGCTGCAATTAAGCAGTCGTATTGGTAAATGAAGCTTCTGTAGGTATCATCCGTGCAGTTACTTGAGACAAAGCCAAAACACTGGTACCTTAAATGCATTTGCTAATACCAGGGACCCCACCAGTGCACCTCCAGAAATAGGCACAAGGGGTCAGCAAACCTTGCAATGAAAGCTCATCATTGGATAACACTCCATCTTTGCTTCTCTCTAATTAACACTAAAATAGTACTTAGAACAGATCGTTTTACATAAAAAAGAATTCCTGATTGAGATTGGCATTTATAATTAATAGTTAGATAGCTCAAGTGCTAGTTCTTTACTTTTAAGTGCTCCATTATTATAATTTCCTCCAGAAATTCATTGTAATAACACTGATCACAAAGAGACCATTCATCATTGAGTTAAAGAGCTGTTGTCAATGATGGTGAGGCAAAGATTTGACCTCCCTGAGAACATAAGGGCAAGGGCATGCTTTAGTACTTAAACATGTGGAGTTACAGGAGAGCTGTTTATCATGATGACGGCACTCAGGTATAGACTTGACATAAAGGAGATGCTCAAACTTCCCCTCCTACAGATGCTTATCCTGACTTTATAATTTCATGCTGGAACCACCTCAAGACCTGGGTTTCTCGTTTGTACTTGCATGTTTTAGCTTAAAGAAACGAAAAAACACAAGACATTTTGCATGAAGAAAAGCCCAGAAGCACTTGACTTACCTTTAGTCTTCAAATCATTTCACAGCAATGGGGGAATTAGCCAGTTTCCCACCCTGCTAATGACCATCCACCTAATTCTGCAGATTGCTTCCAGCTGCTGAGAGTTGATCTTGATCTCCGCAGGTTGGGAGATGGTGCATTTGTGTCCTTCTACCCTTTCTTTGGTACTGTGGCCCTACAGCCTCAGACTACTGATGGAGGAAGTGAGCAATCTTCCCTGGAGAGGGTGATCTGCTCTCTTCAAGACATAGATATAGCAGCTTTCAGCACTGAAAGGTGAGTCTATCTAGTATTTTGCAATCCAAGCAAGCTTGTCCTGCTTGTTTTCTACACTGTTAATGTGAGTCATCTTTTGATATATGTCACTGTTTACAGGGTAGCAAGATATAGCTAAACTCTTCTGGGGGAAAATGTTGCTGATATGTTTGCCAGCAGAAGGCATTTAGACTTCTGTCTTACACCTGCGACTTGCTAGAATAAGGAAAGTGTTAACATGCAAAATGTATAAACTATTAAATGTATAAAGCAGTTGAACACTGGCTAAGGCACTCTTTCATCCTCTAATCATAGAATCATAGAATAGTTAGGGTTGGAAAGGACCTTAACATCATCCAGTTCCACCCCCCTGCTGTGGGCAGGGGCACCTCACACTAGACGATGTCACTCAAGACTTTGCCCAACCTGGCCTTGAACAATGCCAGGGATGGAGCATTCACCACTTCTCTGGGCATCCTGTGCCAGCGCCTCACCACCCTCACAGTAAAGAACTTCTTCCTTATATCCAATGCAAACTTCCCCTGTTTAAGTTTTAACCCGTTATCCCTTGTCCTAAAATCTAGAACCCCTTGATTACCGCTTGTCCTAATCTTTGATTAGGAGCTATGGAAAATAAAGTTTAATTAAAGAGCAAACCAGCTTCACATTGGTAAAATAAAATTACCTGTTTAAAAATCCTATCATTAAGAAAATCGTCTAATAATAGATTCTTGCCAGAGGCAGGAGCAGATTTCTGAACTAGGCTCAATTTTCATGCGAAGGGAAATACCTGACCAAATTCACATACCTATATGGTAACAGGTTTTCAACAATAATGTGCTCCAAGGTGAAAAGTAGTTCCATTCTGTTTTAGTGCTGCTACTGACCTCTTGGACATATGCTGCCTAAATAAAATTAACCTCATAAAACCAATGCCCAATTTACTTAGACTTCCTAAGGAACTCCCATCAGAGCTTGCATGTATGACACAGATTCTTCCATCTCTCCAGGCTAGATAGATTAGAAATTACATGCAGTTAAGGGCTGAAATGCCCTCGGATTATTTTTCCTCCCTATACCTCCCATTCGTAATAAAAGCAAGTAGAAAGAGAAAGAATGATTTTGGTCTGGACTAATATTTTTGCTTCTGGATTTCTTAGGGCTGAAAAGATTAACCCAAGCAATATATGTTATCCATATAATCTGCTTACAAACCAACCCATGGGCTTTTATATCCTCTGATAGACTGTTCCACCACAAATAACTGTCGTTTGTGCCCAGTAAAATTGAACTGAATCTTTCTATGTAGCATAGAGAATCTTAAAATTCTTTGAAATTTCTCTGCCTAAGAAATAATTCTAAATCCTCTGTGCAAACTGTTTTGCATTTGTATCTCAGCTTTCAGCTGACGATCTCAAAGAATATTCCTAACTGAGATTTAAAATTCACGTGAATGAGCAGCTCACCTTTATTTTTGCAAGGGCAAACAGAGAAATGGAGTAATTTATTTAACTGACATTGTAAGGGCATTGATTGAGCAGAAAATGGAATCCAGATCTCTTGTTTCATAGCCCTGCAATGGAGAGAACATACTACTATTCGTAAGCAACCTCCCAAGAAGCCCATAAAACTCGTAAGTGGCAGCTCTATATATAATGCTGATCCAACATTTGCCATGGGTAATGTTTTACAGTATATCTGTTGCAAATCATTCCTTTTAAAGCATTCCTCTGTCTGTACCTGATGATTTATTCAGTCTTCATTGCCTGATGTGAATTGTCCTCTAAAAAATAACAATATGCAAATCTGTAAAAGTGCAAATTCAGAGATTTTGCATTTTTTTGTTATTATTATTTTATTTAAATCATAAATCTTTACGTTTGGGGAATGAACATTAAGAAACCTGAAGCGAATGATTTCTGCACTAATTTATTTTAGCCTTTAAATGCTGTATTTTTCCTTCCCTTCAGATTTTTCCATGACCTGGGAATGACAAAGGCAGAGGATGCCAAAAATGTTTTAAAAGCGATGCTTGGAAATGGGAGGGTGGAAAGGAAAATGGTTTTATCTGGTTACAGTGTTTTAATGATGCTTGCTAGTAGTTGAAGGTTAATATACCTGCCTACTGCTGTTGGTAAGACACAAAAATTCCAAGTGAAGCCACACTGGTGTGTTCAAGGGGACTTCTTTTTGAATGACAAAAGGCAATAGACATTGCTTGAAGGAGCTTGGGAGCTAAACAGACAATATATGCTTGTCCTAAATCAGAGGGCCTGAAAGAATAGGCAGGTATAGATGACAAAGTCTAGAACTGAATTCCACCTCACTCACAGCTACAATTGATTAAATTAACTTGATGTTCCTCATCCAAAAGCCAAGAGTTAAGTTTGAAACTAGGCACCATAGGGAAAAAAGGGTGATTTATGAATCCTGAAATGGCTGTTTTAAATAAGTAGCATGGTGTAAAGTTCTTTGGAGATGCTTATTGCTTTTGATTGCATAGGATGTAATCTAGGCATCTAGCAGATGTCCAGCTTTAAAACAGCTAATGTTCATCTCAAAGATGGTGAATGATCATCAAGTAGCACTCTATGGAAATGCATCATATTAATCCTACTTGGACTGATAATGACCAAAGTCAACTTCTTGGGAGTCCTCAATAAATCTACTGTCTTGGTCTTCAGACAGTGACCAGGACATATACAATATTCTTAAGCTATGGTTAGATTTGACCTAAAGCTTGACAGATCTAGCAGAGAGATGACAGTTTCATCCAGAAAATAGATATTTAGGGGGGGACTATACATAATCATCTGCAGATAGAGTGCTCAATTTTAGTGTAATTATTGTTCTTTGTTATACCTTAAAGGTTTATTCCACAGTGATAATGCAACTCTTAGCTTTGATGCTTACTCTTAAAACCAGACTGTTTGTACTTTTTCTCTGTGCTAACTTGCACACTTGTGAGGAAAATATAGCTCACTCTCCCTTCCAAAATTACTACAAATTCTCATTTACTGTGTTCTTATTACGAAAGCTAAGGGAGAGTTAGGTGTCTGATGGCTTAAAACCTGTCACCCTCATGCAAAACTCTTATTATTTCCTTTGCCTCTGGGTAGTTGTTGAAACTCAGAATTTTCTGATGAGAGCTGAATGGAAGAGCTACAAAAGAGTATGTGCTCTTAGCACATCTGAAAGAGCTCTGCAGCTATAGAGTTTTTCAGCCTGCCTTTTTTCCTGCAGTCCAGATTCATGGCAAGTCCAGTGCTACGTAACCATGTTCTATAACATTCTATCTTAGATTCTTAGGAAGGGGCAAGCCTTCCTGCTTGTAATGTGTTACGCTGATCCATCATTAAGATATCTAAATTCTATACTTCTTCAAACAAGCTGTAATTGTATGTAGCAATAAAGCATTGTCTTTCCCACAAATACAGCAATTATTGTTAATTGCTCAGGCCCCCATTATCCCAGAGCATTAGCAGTTCATCAGTCTGGGATACTTTTTGCATTGCAATTATGGAGAAGATGTAGTTATTTTGGTATTCAGTAATACATTCTTGGAGTAATTTTAACTTTTTAGTTTTAACTTGTCTTTTAGGGCAAATGGAAGTTGCCTTTGCAAATTGCACAATAAAGAATTACAGTTTTCCATTTGAATCTCAGTGATTTATCTATGATTTTCTCCGGCTAATTGCTCTTTCTCTATAAAATGTAAATTATATCATGTCATACGACTTAGAAAGATAAAACAATCTTTGATTATGAGGAATCGGACACCTCAGTAATGGATGTAAAACCATGGCATTAGATTAAAAGGAACTGCAACAATGCTCTTCAAAGCAACTCTCTGAAGCAGTTCACACTGGACTGTCTGTGTCAGGAGAGCAAAACTGGGAAAATCTCTTTCCTTTTTCTCAGTCAACCATTAAAATGGACTTTGTGACAAGACTAGAAAATACAGAAACATAATTCACCCTAAGCCTGCACATCTGAAGCAGAAAATAGCAGTGGTGGAAAAGGAAGGTTAGCTGGATTAACACTCGCAATCAAGGTTATATGCCCAACACTTTTCTATTCTTTGATCTTACTGTATTTTGATGTCTTGCTTTCTACATGTTCATGCTCTGTTGGTCTTTTACTCATTGATGGCTGTCCTTCAAATAGAATTCCTCTCGCTTGCCTGCATCTTTCAGAAAAAGGAAAAGAGGAAGAAAAGGCTGACTAGTAAGAAGCTGGCTATCTTGGAGCACCTCAGCCTTTAAATATAACTGGTTAAAGGCAATGCACAGATGCCTACTAAGTGTTGGAACTGGGTTAGTAGTGCTTCCAAGCTCTTGTTTCTGTTTTAGCTGTGACCCAATTCTTTGTGGTTTAGAAACAGGCACACCAGCTCCATGTCACTTAAACCTCTGTTTAGGTTGTCTAGAAACCCCCATACAAAGGTAAGAGATGAGCTGACCTATGTCTTAACACATGGATGATCAGGAGAGAAATGGCTCTCTGAACACGGCATAATATAAAATCACAGGTTACATCATTTAATTGGCCATTATGATTAAAGCAAACACCACTTTCAAACAATTACTCTTACCCTTGACTGCCATGGCCAAGGTAGTGCTGCTCTTGAAGAAGACACCAGTGCGGAAATAGCAATTTCATTACTGCTATAGATTACTATTACCTGAACTTTAAAATGAGACATTGTGTGCTCCAGCCATTGCTTTGTGTTCAGAGAAGAAGATTAAAGATTCCTGGGATCTGCTCCTAGCTTTTCAGATTTTCTTCTCTTGTTACTGTGATCTCCCCTTCTCAATTTTGGTCAGTTTCTCTAGAGATTGAATTCTGTCAGTGTGTGGGACAATTGACTTGTGTTCTCCTTCACATCAAAAGGCTTCTCCAAATTATTTGTCATATACTCTTCACACAAATACTAACCAGGATATAAATGATCTGGGCCCCCATATTATGCAGCATAGGTTCTGAAGGGTTCATTTGGTTATATTTGCCTGCAGCTGTTAATTTTACACCTTTCCTTTGAAGAGATGGTGGCCTAATTGTTAACTGTTTAATCTTGACCTTGCTAAGCAGTTCACTTGGAGTTGCTATGCCTCAGTTTATGCATTCTTAATTTAAGGATGGCAATAATAATCTGTGACCTGTCTCTCCCCTGGGGTAATCAGGAAATGAATTAATTAATGTGGCTTGAAACTGCTGCCTGTGGAGTGGGAGGAAAGCAGGTCTTGGCTGTATACTTTGAGAGACCACAGGAAATGAGAGACCACAGGTGGGGGCAAACTATTAATATTTGAGGATTTCATGGAGCTTGGTTTCAGAATATGTATTTTGGACACCTGTCTCCTCAAAAGAGCCTGCCAAGGCATTTGATGCAGGAAAAACAATGAGAAATGTCTGTCAAATGAACCTGTATGTCACTGAACAGGAGAGGAAATATAATGCTATGTCTCAGATGCAATGCTGGAATAGTCTGTCACAGCAGCCCAGGGCAAATGTCTCTTCTTTCTGCCAGTGCAAAACCCAGCTGATTGATCCCAAGGCCTTCTGAATACAGCAGAAAGGTTCCCAAGCTGTCTTGAGCTAATTAGCTCTTCTGTCAGTCTAAATATTGTCAGTCACAAGGGAGTTTTAATAAGGGATAGCAAATACATTCAACTTTTCCATCCCACTGGAAGCATCCTGGAGTCCTGCAGCAATGTTTGGTCTTACAGCAAAGTGTTGTATAAATTATAAGTTTATCAAAGGCAGGGGGCTGCATATGGTGTGACTCTTTATATTAACATCAGAAAATGGAAGGCTGGCAGGGTGTGAGTTATGCTAATGTATGTAGAAACTTTAGGATTCTCCTTTCTGTAAAAGTTGATCAGTGCCTGGAGGGAGCCTGAAAACTCTTTCTGAGAAGCCTGTCAGATCCACTACCACTGAGTTGGCGTGGGTTGTTGATGCCTCCAGTGCCATCTGTGTCTTTGTCCCCCTGCTACAATATGGCCAAAGCTTGGGCGGAAGGCTGCAGAATCCCACAGGCAATCTTGTGCATAAAACACTGAGCTGTAGTTCAACATCATAGAATGATAGAAGGGTTTGAGTCGGAAAGGACTTTAACATCATTCAGTTCCAACCCCCTGCCATGGGCAGGGACACCTCATGCTAAACCATATCACCCAAGGCTTCGTCCAATGTGGCCTTTAACACTGCCAGGGATGGAGCATTTACCACTTTTTTGGGCACCCTGTGCCAGTGCTTCAGCACCCTCACAGTAAAGAACTTCTTCCTTATATCCAGCCTAAACTTCCCCTGTTTAAGTTTGGACCCATCACCTCTTGTTCTATCAATACAGTCCCTAATGAAAACATCATGGTCTGCCTGTCGTAAGCAAGGCAATTTAGTCACCATACGCCTCAGCCTCCTTGTGCCCTGCCATGTCTTTTCATCCATTTTTCATTTGCCATTCTTGTTTCAGTCATTGGCATGTTGGCACCATGACCATTTCTTACTCCTGTCTGGTATGAATGTTTCTACTACATTTTCTCTTCTCCTCAGGGTATTTACATGAAGTCAGTGGATCCACAACTATACCTTTCCTAGTGCAAGAAAACATATGGGTGAGTAAGTGTTTGAAGTAGGAAGCCTACTTCTAGGTCAAGGATTCCTACCACCACTTTTAAAGGCAGTAGGATCCAGTTTTGCCAAAGGTGCTCCCTGTCTTGCATCTTTGCCCTTTCTGTTGTCTGATTCTAATGTTATCTTCTACCACCTTTTCTAGAATATGTAGACTAAATTCTTAGCAGAGTAAAATGGTGCACCTCCACTGAATAATGGCAGTGCATATTAGAGAAACACCTACCTTATTAGGCATTATCTATTTTAACTGTGTTATTAATTTATAATATACACATTAGTTATTAGTGTAGTTTAATATTATTACTATGATTTATTATCAGACTGATTTCCTCAGACATTGTGAAACCTCCTTGCATAAATGGCTTTGGAGAGTCACATTATACCACCAAGGCAGCAAAATGGAAATATGGAGAAGCTTAGGCGACATTTTCAAGACACCTCATTAGTTCACATCCTAAAAGCTATACTGTAATGAATCTGTTGTGTGTGTCTGACTGATAGTGAGGCAGCACCACACTGGAGATAATGACTGGGACCCATCTGGTGCTTAGGGAGGTGGTAGTAAGGAGCTGCCTTGTGATGGAGCAACTGTCAGAGATGTTAGAGTGATGCAAAAGCTCTTGTTATGTTGGGGATTGATGTGAGGTTCAGGTGCACAGATCTCTCATTGAACACATGAGACTTGACCCATCAGACCTCACCAGTGAAAAGCTTATTTTCAGAAGTTTTCTCTGATCATAACTTGAGGGCTGAGTATGAGCTGTGGCACCTTATTTTGTCTGTCACGTAATAGATTAGGGAGAAAAGGGAGGCATTTGCAAATAATGACTTACTGCACACTTCTTGACAAACACTAAGGACGAAAAAAGTCTATCAGCAGGTGCTGCCCCAGCCACTGTAGCATGCTGTCGTCTGGAGGCAAGGAGCCCATCGCTTTTAAATTGCTGGGATCTTTTTCCATGTGCTGGAAGAGGTGAGTGGTTTCGCTGTGCTTACAGCCAAGAATTGATGACTGCCCACTGAGGTATGGCCTAATTTTCCACCCTGTTACCTGTTCCAATCTCTCAGTCTTCATGGATGCATGGAAATACCTGCCATGTTATCAGAGCATGATGGACATCACAGCTTGCAAGTCTTCATTTTCATGGGTAATGAGCAGAAGATGCCTTTCCATAATGCTGACTTGCTAGAACAATAGCAAGGAACTGAGACGTGCCTAAATAATGTTCTTTTATAATGTTGTTATTTAGCAGGAATCGATGTTCTCACCTGTTTATTTCTCTTTCAGACACAAATGAAAACAGTGTGCACGATTAATATAGTTAAATTGAAAAATAGCACAGTATTGATCAGCCAGCTCTCCATTATGCTGTACAGCATCAGTCAGTCTCTCCCTAGATACCAGGAGGAATCGAATGGGCTTTTATTTATCACAGCCTAAGAAATCCCAAAGGCAAACTTCTTCAGCTTGAAACAGTACATCTCAGGAATCTGGCTTCACCCCACAATTGAGTATCTTTGTTTCTTGGACTATAAGTGAAAGTCACATCTGAAGTCTTAGTGCCTTGTTTGGAAGTGTTTAGCTCCCAGAGACCTGACAGTCTTGTTAGATTATTGGCCTCAGCTGTTATGTTTTAGGTATGTTTTATATAAACCCCAGATCTAATTCCTGTCACATTTTCTATTCAAGCAGTTAGAGCCCTAGCTCTATGCAGCCACCTCATCTGTCTATGATCTAAATCCTCAGATGGAGATGGTAAGGTCAGAGACAGGGCTGATTTAGCTTCAAACAGAAAGTGAGACAAATTACACCGCAGATGTATTTAAAAAGCTGTTCTCAGTTATTTCTCAGCTCCAATCTGCTGCTGCTTTTACTTATTTTGACGCCAGCATTGGGCAGAATTACAGCTGTGATCCTACAGTCTTTTCATGAGTGAATAGAAGGCTTTAGTAAGAAATTGTTGTGCAGGTCTACCAATATCCTGATTTGCAGGAGAGATCAGTCCAACTAATAACTCGAGTGACAAAGTGCCAAAGGTTTCAAAGAACATACTAGAATTGCAGTTTCCCAACAAAAACTTAGCCACTTAGGATGAAGATCTCATTCAATTTTTCACAGCATATCCTGAATTGGAAGGGACCCGTGAGACTCGTAGAGTTCAACTCCTGACACTACACAGGGCAACCTAAAATTTAAACCATACATTTAAGGGCTTTGCCCAAATGCGTCTTAAACACTGATGGGCTTCAGGTCATGTCTACTTTCCTGTGGAGCTTGTTCCAGTACTTGAGCAAGCTTTCAGTGCAGACATTTTTCTTAATATCCGATCTGAACTTCCCTTGGTGCAGTTTTAAGCCATTCCCTCACATCCTGTCACTGAACAGATCAGGATGTCCCTCCCTGCTGCCCCTCATGAGAATGGTGTACATAGCAATGTGTCCTCTTCTCTAAGATGAACAAACCTATTATCCTCAGCTGATCCTCATAGCTCATCCTGTCTAGTCCTTTCACCATCTTTGTTGCCTTTTCTTATATTGCAGAGCTCAAAACTGCGCCCAGTACTTGAGGTGAGGCTGCATCAATGCTTAGTATAGTGGGACAGTCACCTCTGCAGCATAGTCTATAGCTTGGCAAGTCTCAGACTGCAGGGCTCTTGTACTATCTCAGTCTGCAAAAAAATTGAAAGGCTTGAAAGGTTATTTTCTTAAAGTTTTTTATGCTTCTATAAGAATAATCAGTCACTAATAGTCATTAATAAGTTTGTAATCATATGATATTTTTCAGCCACACATAAAACCAAGAATAAAAACAAGAATATCCAGTTGTTGTCAACAAAAGGTGCTCAGTTAACTAGCAGTGGTTTACAAGTACGTTTTGCAGACTTTGTCTAATGGCTTCTTAAAGTCTATATCTAAAGGTGACTACAGGGGATAACATTAGAAAGCAGAGGATATTTTTAATTTCACTGTGTATTTTGCCATGTGACGATATGTATTTAAGATATCCTTAAAGGAATACAAACTTTAGTGGAAAACATAAAGGAATCTGCAGACCAAAATGGCTGAAAAACAACTGTGAAACATAGTAGGAAGTCTGCCTTGAAATTGTACAGCAATTTCATTACTACCTACAAGGCCTTTGTGTATTTAAGGAGTCCCATAAATATACTTTACCCTATTACAAAGAAGGCGAAGACCCAGTCCAAACTCCTGTGCTCTTGCTGGCAGTAACTAGCTAAGTGAATGGTTTAGTGAGTATTTACAACCTCAATTTTATTTAGAATTCATGGGTTTCCTGTATACTTTTTTGTCATATGTTCCTGAGGTTTCATTTCTAGAATAATGGAAGTCCTCTATTTTTTATTGCTCAAATAGCCTTTTGAAGGAGAGATGCAGAGAGGGAAAGCTGCCTGGGTTTGTAAGGAAACAGTTCTGTTGGGCAAAAATTGATTACTTTTCCGAAGTTTTCAGATGAAAAGCATAAAGCAAGCACGTGCCACAGTGGCTAGTGAAAATTCACCTGAAGAATCGGCCAAATTCCTTTGGTCAGTGTCCCATAACATATGGGCTATAAACACTGTGGTGGGAAAGAAGAGATATGGGTAAACTTGATCCCTCAGCATCGGCCTCAATATTCCTGCATATAAGTGCCAGAAATCAGCATAAATTTGAGATCAGCAGCTCTGAACACAGGACTCACTTTTCCATCTCGGATCACACATGATTTATACATTGGCAGCATAAATTCCTTCTTTATTCCACAAATAAAGCACCATATTCCTTCTCCTGCCCCATTAATGGAGGGGGTAAGGTTACAAGCCAGCAGATGGTTCAATTTTCCTGTCCAATGCATCTTTGCACAGGGGTTGCATGGCGTACAATGGGAAGGAGGTCACGCTACTTTGTGGTTCCTCTGGGGTTATGCTTTCTAACTATGTCTTGGCATACAAGACAGAAGTGTGTGACCAGCACAGTACCCTCCCTTGCATCACAGCCAAGGGAGTTGTAGAGGTTGATGAAGGTCAAGTGCTCACAAAAATAGGCCAGACAAAAAGAAGCTGCTTTGCTCTATGAGAGTTCATACGGCAAAAAGTACAAGTTTGAGATATGTGCCTTGTATTATCTCCCAAACAGACAATAATAACTCATCAGTCCTACTTCTGCCACTCACTCAAAAGAATAGGAACCATTATTCCTAATTACACAGGAACTGAAACACAGTTTATCAGTTTACTTTGAGATAGAGGGCTGCTTGCTGGGTACAGAGAATTAATTTGCTTATAGTAATGCCTGGGAAAGCTAAAGATTGGTTTTGGTTGATTTACAGTGTCAGCGCTTTTTTTTATTGTTATTTCATGAACAACCTCCATTTAATCACAAGGCATCTAGAAACTGAATACAAAAAGAAGACCTTTCATTATTCATAGACAGTATCTTCCCCAATTGCAGACTTCTTTGGTTAATAATAACTATCATAAAGAAACAAACAAACTAAAAATCATTATTCAAGTTAGCCTCAGAGGGCATCTTATTTATTTCTTATTTATTTCTTATTTGCTGTTAATACCTAAAGGAATGCTGAAGATGAACAAAATTCTCCCCTGCTGCTCTGAGCTGGAGGATAGAAGTAGGAATTAATTTCCTCCAGATTATCTTTGCTTCAACATATGGAAGTTTGATTCTGCATTTAAAAGCACGGTATTACAAGTGTGAAGACATCATCTCTGGCCTCTGCTGTGTAATTGCTAGAGAAGGTCTACATTGCTGCTCAGCCAAGCCATGCACAACCCATACTTGTGCCACAACTGACCTATGTCCTTGACTGAGCTAATAAAGTATTTATGGCTGAAATTTGTCAGTAAACTGAAATATTTATTAAATACAAGTTTCCACAGCTTTATGTCAATCTGATTGCTGTGAATTTCAGTGTCTGGTTAGAAAAGCCTGTAAAGTTTCAAGGAAAAAAATATTTAATGATTCTGCATTCAGTTCTCTTTACTTTCAAGTCTATTACCAAAACTATGTTGCCAGTACTGGAAAATTGCAAAACAAATCTTGTGGCATCTTGGTTGGTAACAAAGATAACCATATTTCAACTCATCCTTATCAGAAATAGTGTGGGCAGCAGGAGTAGGGAAGTGACCATCCCTTTGTACTTGGCACTGGTGAGGCTGCAGCTTGAATGCTGTGTTCAGTCTTGGACTCCTCTACAAGAAAGACATTGAGGGACTGGACCATGTCTAAAGAAGAGGAACAAAGCTCTTCTGGTGAAGGATAAGGAGAACAAATACTATGAGGAGCAGCTGAGGGAGCTGGGGTTGTTTAGCCTGGAGAAAAGCAAGCTCAAGGGAGACCTTATCGCTCTCTACAACTACCTGAAAGGAGGTTGTAGCTAGGTGGGGGTTGATCTCTTCTCCCAAGTAACAAGTGATAGCACAAGAGGAAACAGCCTCAAGCTGCACCAGAGGAGGTTTAGATAGGATATTAGGAACAATTTCTTTCCCAAAAGGATTGACAAGCATTGGAACAGGCTGCCCAGGGCAGCGGTGTAGTCACCATCCCTGGAGGTATTTAAAAGACATGTAGATGTGGTGCTCAGGGACATAGTTTAGCAGTGCACTCAGTAGTTCTGGGTTAATGGTTGGACTTGATCATCTCAAAAGTCTTTTCCCACCTATATGATTCTATGATTCTACATGTACTGATTTCCATGGATATATATGTAGCTCTGTGTACAAATAAGAGTTTCAAGAAAGAGTCTACAGTGTCTTTCTCTATGCACATAGTGCAGATAATAAAACTTCACTTTCTGCCTGGGATGCTGGGAAAGTTAATTTGGTAATGCTTGTAAAGTGCCTTAAAATCTTCGGCTATAAGAAAAGTAAAATGCAACAATTACTTTTTAATGAACTAGAAATAATGAGCACTCAGTCTCTGTGCTTTTTTCTCCAAGAATGTTTTCTCTTAAATTATGTATTTAATTCCCTCTATATATCTACCTATATATATATATATTTAACGTGCACATCATCATTTTATCTTGGCACTGATACAGAAACACAGAGTTTGTTTGTTGCTTTCCCTGACAACTTCTTAAGCTCATTACTATCGATTTGAAAGTACTGAAGATAAATTAAGAAGTGGAGTTTTGCAAGCAATAAGGTGTCTCTGAGGAGTTCATGTCATGGGATAAACTATCCGCAAAGCAGCAGGTATGAGCAAAGATGTTTCATTAGCTCCTTTTCCAGAACGTTTCCCCAGATGTCTTTCATGAGACCACAGATGTCAAAGGCAGAATTTATCTGCTGCAAGTAGAAACAGAGCTGTGAGCTTGTCTGTTTGAGGTGTACTTCATCTGATACTGATTTCACACATCATCAATCCTCATACAGATTCAGCAGAACTTGTGCATTTTATCATTTGAACGTTATAGGTGGGCTTAAGCAACACTCAGTGCACAATTCCTGCAACAGTAATAAATGCATAGCATGAAATTATTCCCTTGGATGAATTTTCAGAGCACTATTAATTCCATGTGTATGTTAAATTCTATCCTTAATTCCTAAAGACTCCTTAATTCTCTTGTTTTATGGGAACTTAATTAAGGGAAGAGGCAGCGCCAGGTTTTACAGTAGTACAGTGAGGAAATAAAGAATTCCTCATCACAGAAGACAATGTAATGCTTTACTCATCAGTATCTTATAAGTAGCATAAAATCTAATTTTTGTGTGTGCTGTGTATACTTGTGTTGCTATAATAAGAAATAATAGTTGCAATAAAAGTAATTAAGAATTGTAAATAATTGGTATTAACTGCAAGGACTCCTTTGCATTCATTTTTCTTGTACTAACAGGTGCTACTCCCTTGAGAAACTCAGTTTACCCAAGGCAATTGTATTTGTGTAAGACCTGAATCATGATGGGCAGGAACATTATTGTTCTAATGAAAATACTGTTCTCGTCATCAAATATCTTATGCCTGTACCATCAAGTAAGCAAATGACCACTGTGCAGAATGACCTTGAAGAGACATAGAAAACTAGACAAAAAAAATGTATTTCTTATGTTCATGGGCATCAAAATATAGATCTACTAGTCTAAAAGGGTTGCTTTTTATGTTTTAATCATTTAAAAACTTCAGTCCCATTTTACTGAGAGCTCTGCAGTTGTATTTACCTCATTTGTGTTAGGAAAAGGTTGTTTTCATCTGTCCAAAAATAACATGAGCAAGAGAGGTGGTTAAGCAGATATTCTACTTGGCTGCAGCAAAAATGGCTGTAAGGTTATATTAAACAACATTATGTTATGTTCTCAAGCAATGGATGTCTATGTCTGTATGATGGTACTGTTAAAACAGTTCCCAGAATATTCTTGGATTAGGACAGGTAGGACCTTCCCAAATGTGGTTTGAGATATATCATGAGGTAGACATTAGAGTTGGTTTAGGTGAGGCCACCCTGTTTTGGAAGATGAAAAAGTTTAATGAAATGGGTATGTTCCATTCTAGGCCAGTTAGCTAAAGCACCTGGGAACTTTCCATAAGAAATGGGAATGTTGTTTCTCTTTGTCAATAGATATAAGCATTATGAGGCTTTTTCTGTCTGGATTTGGCATTGTTTTCTGGAAAAAAAAAGAGATAAAACCAGCAAGGGTACTCACAGCCTTAGATTTAACCCCAGACAGAGCTCTGCAGTCTATGGGTATGTTAAATAAGACTCTGGGTATGTTAAATAATATAGTCTGTTTTAAAAAGGGTATGAGATGAATGTTTTTATGCTTCCTTGAGAAAGCTGCGTAGATTTGGTGCTGTAACCATGAAGCTTCTACAGTAGTGATTTCTGCATTAATTGCAGTATACAAGTAAAGCAACTTCACAGAGCCACAATAGAAACCACCAAAGAATCAGCAGGTACCATCTGTTATCATGCACATACTATACATATAGATAGCTTTCTCTTAAATGCTTGAAAGAGATGTAAATTAGGAGAGTTGTTGCACAAGTCTTCAGTACTCTAGGATAGGAACCTGTGTTTTCATGGTAAGACAAGTTTCCCGGGAATAACACAATCATATGAACCGCAAAAGAGCAGGAGGGAGGTGATGTTGAGTGTATGCTGACTTGCTGTGAAAGGGAATTCTGTCTCCTTGCAAAAAGGCAGGTTTTTTAAGGAACCATTCCATGAGCTAATTCAATGTCCTTCTACAGGAGCAGAAAGGCTGGCTCAGTGGTTAAAGTGACACATGTGCTCCAGAGAGTGGGATTTTCCTACACCAGAAAATTCTGAGGTCTTAGGCAAGTCATTTAGGAGGAAATTTGGCAGCCTGTCTTCACTCCTGGTTGCAGTGGCTCTTGGGGGAAGAGCCAAAGAGGGTTTCGGGTGCCTAAGCTTATACTTAGATGCCTTTATTCCACCAAACTTCAAAGTTCAAGAAATTTCTCTTGGCAAATTCATTCTGCAAAGAAGAGGATTTGAGTACTAAGCTTCCCAGATAATTCTCTTCTCTGAATATCCAGATGTATGGCAGAGGATCCATTTGCTTATCCCATACCTAACTTGTCCAAGACTTGAGACTGACAGCCTTCCACCTATCAAGTCCATATCTCAGTTCAGGAAAAATCCCAATTGGACTGAGTTCTCCCCAGAAGGATGGTGTTGTCCATACATCTTCCATATTTTGTCTTGTTTAAGTGTGGGTGAAGAAGCTGGGCCTTTTGTATAGGAAGAGCGGTATGTATTCTCACAAGATGTGAGAGAATCAAGTGCTTTATTTCCTGTACCAAGGTTAGTCAAATGTCTTAAGGTTTGGATAATCTGCTCCAAAAATCAGATGCTAGATATCCTGGGGATAATAGGAAGAAATTATCCATCCTTCCAGCTGAACACATAGAGGAAATAATGGAAGTTTCACTGGAAAGCAGATGGGTTTCCAGCTGGAAAGGAGGTTCAGCTTTTGAAACTGATGAATTAAGAAATTTTTTGCACTTAAATCCATTTTATGACATCATTGGGCCATTTCTGCCCTCTGGGCCAGTCCAGCTCTGGTGAAAGTCATTATCCAAACAGTTCTTTTCCTTTTTTATTCCTTTTCCTTTTTATTCTCCTGCCCTAATGGACTTTTCCCTGTTTTTCCTGGGAAGGTTTTTGGTGTTCTTTTTCCTACAAAGGCTGGAAGCACTCCTACGTCAGATTGCAAAAGGGAATTAGGAGGTGGGATATGTGCACTTGCTCAATAACAGAATTAACTGTGCTTTTCAAAGTCAATTTATGTATTCAAATCATATCAATCATGCAAATCATATCAATCAGGTGAACAAATCGCATACCATCATAGGATTTTTAGATACAGAAGTGTATGCATGTATGTATTCCTTTGTTTAAAGAAAGAATAGGACTGCCATTTAAGAGGAACTTTTGGGCTATGGTTTATAAGTTTTGGAGCAAAGGGAAAAAGAAAAGCAGGACTTAAAGTGTGCTTCTTGCTGTTTTCAGTGTTTCCTGCTGACAGCTCCAGTCTCAGAAAGTCAACTATGAGAATCTCGTTTGGGGCATTTACCTTTTCCGATGCATTTATATGCATCAAAGTGGGATCGTATGTGCCAAATAGGGATAAAAATGCTGTTCTCTGCTGTTAGAATAAAGACATTAAAAATTGTGAAATGATGTTGTGATGATAAGGTCCTAAGATATCTCTTTGTCAAGCTAATGCATGTTTCTGTACGAATTCACTACTCACTTTAATTACAGTTCAGCAAGCCTGCACCAACTGGAAGCAGATGTTTCCCTTCAGGTTTTAATTTAACATAAAAACTAGATAAATGGAAGAGCTTTCTTTTAAGCATTTCATTTCTAAGATTGAAATGGCCTTTTGAGATCATGAGGAAACTCTTGGACCAAAAATGTTCAAATGTCCTGAAACACCCATATGTCTTTTTAAGCTTATGGTAGCTCAATCATACTATGAATTGATAACACAGGCTAACAGGAATTAAGGGCATGGAAATGAGCTTGGACCACTAATCGCCAAAGGGAACCTTGCTATCTGCAGCCTTTTCCATGAATCCACCATAGTACTGAGGTATTGGCATTGCGATCAAGATAAGTAACACTTCTCAGCAACAAAGCCCACGAGATGGTATGTTAAACTGGGAAATAGGTGGCTGCATGAAATGCAAATAAGTGAAGGCAGAACAGCTCCTGCAAACCCTTGAGGATGGGAGTGTGTGAGGCGAATCACGGAGGGAAGACAAAAGGGCAAAAAGTTTAGGCTGCTTATTTTGTTTTCAGATGAAAGATTCTATTCAGATAAGACAATGTAAGAAGCGTGTGAACATGGCTGAGAAAGTTGGGTCTGTTCAGCCTGGAGAAGAGAAGGCTGTGTGGAGACCTCAGAGCAGCTTCCAGTATCCAAAGGAGGCTACAAGGATGCTGGAGAGGGACTTTTCATCAGGAACTGTTGTGATAGGACAAGGGGTGATGGGTTCAAACTGAAACAGGGGAAGTTCAGGTTAGATCTAAGGAAGAAGTTCTTTACTGTGAGGGTGGTGAGGCACTGGAACAGATTGCCCGAAGAAGTCGTGAATGCTCCATCCCTGGCAGTGTTCAAGGCCAGGCTGGATGGAGTCTAGAGTGACATGGTCTACTGTGAGGTGTCCCTGCCCATAGCAGGGGTTGGAACTGAATGATCTTAAGATCCTTTCCAACTCAAACCATTCTATGATTCCATGATTCTATGGGATTCTTTTTTTTTTTTTCATTTTTTATGATTTTGCTTCTAGTTACGTTTCCTAGGATTTCCTAGGGTTTTGTCAGACGTACGTGCTCCAGTTTAAAGATCCAGTCAAAGTCTCATCACAGGAAGAAGGTTTTCTCCCAGTTAAGTTTTTCATTTATGCCTTCTCAAGACAGGCTTAACAGGTAACAGTATTTGTGGTTCTCATCCATTTAATCCACACAGAGAGGAAAAGGTGCTTCTTAGGAGGTGGTCTTGAATTTAAAGCACTCAGGGAGAGATAAGAGTTTGATTCAAGAGAGTTTGCTAATCCCCACTAGAAAAAAAAAATCATTTCTTCTCTGTACTGCAAAGAAATAAGAATTTGTTTGTATGAGAGAAACAACGGGAAAAACTCCAAAGGGATGTGTGACTTTGCTCTGTAAATGGTCACATCTCTTCTAGAGGAGAATGCTACATCCTAGGCCCTGTTCAAGGACTCTTCCTTTTGGGTTATTTTATTATTATTATTATTTTAATAGTTGCTGAATATAAAGAAACTGCCCCTAGCAGAAACCCAAGCAGCAGCATCACAACCTGCTGTCCTTAAAAATAGAAGCTCAGATTTTTAGAGAGCTTTCCACACTGATCTTAAGGTTATCAATTTCCAAGACCCACAAATCACAACCCTTGCTTCCGAATCAATTACTCTCTCCAGAGTACTTGTTTCTGACTATCTCTTGACATCTCCCTGCTCAGCAGGAGTATTTTTGGTGAACTTTGTCATGTACCACACAGGAAAGTTTGGCTCCTATATTGCAAAGGGCCTTAAAGCTTCAGGGAAAATGTGTTCTCTTTGCTGTTCTATGTTCAGAAAGCTTTGCTATCCTCTTATTTCAGGGAAGATTGTTGCCAAGTGAAATAAGTGTTTGTCTGCATGAGAAATACACAGAACCCCAGAAATTCCTGCAGTCATGTTTTGCACCATATTTCATAGAATCATTGAACAGTTGGGGTTGGAAAGGACCTTAAGATCCTCCAGTTCCAATCCCCCGCCATGGGCAGGGACACCGCACACTAAATCGTGTCAGTCAAGACTCTGCCCAGCCTGGCCTTGAACACTGCCAGGGATGGAGTGTTAATTTCCAGCATCACCTCCTGAACCCTGTCATAGACCACCACCTGTGACTACTATGGAGCAATGATCATTCAGTATTTTCTAACAATTTCATGCTACCTCAAGCCCTGCTGCAGACGGTGCCTCAATTACTGTTGTAGCTGATTAACTCTTGCTCCACTCTGAGTGCTATTTTTGCAAGGCCACGGTAATCTGTAAATCACAATCCTCTATGTGCACTCAACAATAGAGGAGCATTACCTGCAATTTCCCAAGCATTTAATTTCCTTGCAAGATTTATTTGTAAACAAACATGAACTTTATTGTTGCTTGTTGCAGACATGCAGTAAATTAGTTCTTCCACACTGGAATGCAGTAGCATAAAATTCTCACTTGAGGAAAGTACTAGCTGGCATTATGGCATTATGGCATTACTTTGTTAATTATATTGGCACATACACTGCTGCTCTTTAAATTAATCCTGTACACCAGAAACACTTTGTACCTAATGATTTCCTGGACTTCTTCTGTATTAATTCATGTTTAATCTAATTTAAATCATTGTCAAAGTGACAAACGCAAAGAAGACACAGACAGCATTTAAAACAGGATGACTCCTGAGTCAATGAGCCATAGTCATAGAAGCTATCATGCAGTGATCACTGGTAAAGATTAACTTGGATATGTTGAGTTCAGCTTTGGTGTGTTTGACAGGTTTCTGACTCTTTCTTATCAGTCTGACCTGTCATTTTTTAACAGACTAGATTTTCCACATCATCCACTTCTCCAGCCAATTCCCAGTAATTTCATTTTTGGCTGTTGACTGTCAATAGTGTGTAAGATTATGAGTTTGGAAGAATGCAGTGATGAAGTTTATTTAGCTTATTGTTTATGACAAGGAAAACCTCCACTAATCCATGGCATACAGTATATATTGTCCAGCCCTTATCATTCTTTGCCCCTGCAGTTTTCTTAATGGAAAACTGCTCGACTGACATACCCATCTTCCCAGATTTCTTCCATCCTGCTTAGAGGAACAGCTCTGTTATTGCATATCAAATATCTTGCAAAATTTTTTATGTGTCTCACTTCGAAGCTCTCTTAAAGGGCAATAAATGGCAGTTACCACAGAAGTTTTACCTGCTCCTGAACTAGGAAAGTGCATGAAAGTACCTTGACAGCACGCGTTAGAGCCTCTGGCTCCCTTAAAATTTGAAGTCAGCACTTGAGTTCCTGCCTTCCAGCATTATTGGAGCAATGCTTCAATCAGGAGTCTTACATTTATAAGGACTAAGTACTTAGCATTTAGTACTTTGTCTTTACAATTACTAAGTGGACAGAAAAAGTTTCCAGATTTCTCTCTTGAGAAGAAACACCTTGACAAAGTAGTTTCCATCCAGCTGGGAGGAGTGTTTCTCAGCTCTGCTAAGAGCAAATCCAGTGGGAGATAGCTGAGCTTTCCTGGATAAACCTGCAAACACTGGGAACATCTGCAGCAAGGAAGATAGAGAAAAGAAGCAAAACATAAATGCGTGCTTTCAATTCTTTATCTCTCTGCTGTTCATGTGTGTTACTGCTGCCAGGAGAACTGTCATGACACCATCAATGTCTGGTGAAAAGCATGGGCTGTTTTGACTTTTGAAATTTGACCAGAGGAAGAGATAATAACAACAGTGCTGGAGGTAAATGTACAGTAATTATCACAATGACCATTTACATGTGAGTGCACAACTGGCTGTTTCAGACTACATGCTAGGAGTCCCTCATCCCAGGTAAGTGGTGCACCCACAAGGTTACCCAAAATTGTTCTTACATATTTTTTGCTACCAAGCCCAATCAATCATTACTAAATACTTACAATTCTGCTAGGCACCATGCAGCAGGATAGGCAATGTGATCTAAGACACCTTCATGGGAGGTGGAAGAGGGGTTTTAAACCATGCCTTGTAACATCGTTATCCCACCTACAATTACATGCAGAATGCAGTTTTCAGTCCATGACCCCAGAAGAAATGCTATAGGAAAAATTCTGTAAGTGTGTGTTTTCACTTGTGAGACAGGACTTCTTTCTATCTAAAATAAGCATGGTATAAGCATGTAATTACTTTTTAATACATTAATTTTATGCCCACAGCTCCTACTTTGTATTACCGCTTTTTCTTTTCTTTTTTTCCTACTATCATTATGTTTTTCTCCCACAACTTTCAAGGAGCTTTAAACTATTTTTAAATTGCTGTCTGTTTTATTTCATCTGTGATCTCCCATCCCTTTTATAGTTCCCTGCTATATTTCCCTCTGGTTTTCCTTTAGGTTCCAATTTCATTTTCCTTGGGTTCATTACTTGAATGCTAGCACTCTGAATATTGTTTTCCTTCATGTAACTCTTTTGTTTCTTGTAGCTCTGAACTGATATTTACATTTTGAAATGGAGTCTCAAATGCTTTTATCTACCTGGTGACTCCATCATGTAGGTATTGTATTATCATGTAGTGTAAAATAATCCGTCTCAGTGATAAACTTTTTTAGCTGTTAATTCCTCTGGGAAGATGATGAGTATGCACAGAGAGTAGGAGCTGCGTTCCCATCAAAGCTGATAACAGAGCTTGCAGCACTCCATTATGAAACCTTTGTGTTTTAACTGGAGCAGTGATAGTGATCATTTCCAGCAGAAGGATTTTCTCTGGGATTATGGCTACGTGAGTACTCAACCTATTCTTGATCTTTAACACTTGGGTCTACAGGTTGCTTAAAACCTGAACCCAACAAGTGAGATCTCACCCTCCCGGAATGTGGGGGCAGCAGTTAAGACCAGAGATGTGCCACTTGAGGTAGTGCTAAAGCCAGACAAGATTTAAGGTTTAAGCAGGAGTTTCTCCTTTTCTGGCTGTATTTATATGAAAAACAATCAGGCAGTAACCTTTGTTGTGTTATAAGAGTTTTTTCTTCTTTGTGTTTTGTCTTTTCCCTGATGAGCAGTGAATGTAACTGCATGTACATAACATTCTATAATGAAAGCTTAGTAGATGCTCTGCAGCAGTGCTGCAAACAAAAATTACTGCTGTATATCCTTTTTTGGGGAAATATAGGGAAGCTATTGAGGCAACAGGCAATGTTCTATTTCCCTGACAATAAGGTAAACTCCTGCCTTCTACCTCCCTGTCTTGAAGCAAAGCCTGGACAGTGAAAGTACTTGCAGACTGCCCTTGTTCTTCCCTCCTTTCCTCCCTGTAGATATCCTGATAGTAGAGATAATAATAAAAAACATGATTAAAATGGTAATTGCACAGTATTTGAAATCATATTTAGCAGCAAAACTGGTGTCTGTCTTTGTCTGTCGCTCCTCTTCTCCCCTGCTTCTCTTCTCCTCCTTGAAAATATGTGTTATTGCTGCAAAGTTCACCAGTTACACATTTAGAATGTTACTGTGTAGACCCCGCAACAGCTTGATGTGGAGATAGGAGTGGGGAAGAAGGAAAACAGAGGAGGAAGATACAGATTATTAATAGCAGAATTTCTTGTGCCATGAAAATGATTTCATTATGCAAAATCTGGATACAAAGCTTGTGGTTTTGAGCTTGGACGTGGAAGTACAAATCTTACAGAGGTGTGGACACAACCGCAGTCTTGGTGGGATTCGAAGGCAAAGCCAAATTCAGGAATGCCAATTAAAGTGAATTCAGATAAAAAAAATTGTCTAGAATGAATCCCTGTAACATGTTTCCTACAGCACTACAGTCATTCCCTTTTCTTGCTACAACCTCTATCTCTTTACATCAAGCTCTATCAAACTCTATCTGCTTTTGTCTACAACATTTGTCTTGTCAGTTAAAGAACTTTTACCTGTATCCAGAATTCTGTAAAGAAAAAGTCCTGTAATGGGACCTTCATCAACATGGTAGTACAGACTGCTGGAAGTTCATCGCGATCTTCCCCATAGAATATTGTTCATGTTTCATATGCAATCAGAGCTTTCCTTGGGAGGGTAAATCTGGGATTTCATTCTTCAAATCTTATTTGAAGTGACAGAACAAAAGGCTATAGGCATAGACTGAAATACAGACATTTTCATTTAAACATTAAATATATATATATTAGGAAAGTTACGTTTAACACTAGCTATGGATTTTCCATATTAGTATTTTTCATTGTTGATAAAATTCACTCTTTGACCTCAAAGCTACAAAAAATTCTAATGCCACGTACAGAAGAGACCACTCTGCAGACTGGATAAGCCTGTCATGCTAGAAGCTGCTTCTGCACACTTTTGTCCAATGTCCACTTGAAATGATAGGTTTTGCATTGTAGACTGCAACTTCACTCCCCTTCACCTTCTGTGCAGTTAAATTCTTTGCCATAGGGCTGACAATAAATCAGTGACAGAGAATGGATAGATTTGGAATTCTACATTTAATTTTTCACATCATAATTCTTTAACACAGTACAAGAGATACTTAGCTGTAGAAAGCTATCCTTGTTGAGAATTGGACTCTCTAATGAGACCACAGCTAGAACTGAAGGTTTTTTTATCATTTGTGATTTTTTAATGCATTTCTTTTGACTTCATTTATGAAGTGAAATACTGAAGCTATCATGGGTGAGGAGGAAATTCAGTTACAGTGCTAAAAAAATCTAAAATTACTTTTATTATGGCCAGCTATCCTTGTGCAATGAAGAATGAAGACTTCTCCTACCATAAGCAACCCCCACCCCAGTCGTAAAAAATCCTCAGGCACCTTCATTTTATACTGTTTTCTTGAGGTTGCAGGGTATACCATTAAAATCCTCTTTCATACAAAGCAGATGTTAAAACCACCTTTATGACTGCTTTCCATTTTCAGCATGTCTAGCTATCCGGTGTGGTTACTGTGAAAACAAAATAGTATTTGTATTCTTATTCATATCACAGGTTATCTTCCACCTTCTATACCCTTCTGGAATTTATTAATATGCCTCTCTGTGTCACAACTATAATGGAGTTCTGGCTTGTTTTATTCCACATATTACAACGTGAACACATTCCTAAATATGCTCAGCTATGCATGAGTATGCCCTGTAGAGGAAAAAATAAACATAATTTGATGCTAAACTGCTAACTTAACACAGCTTTAAAGATTCTCTAACCAATATCTAGTCATTTGTGTGCCTCCTGCCAATATTTATTTTGTTATGTAGAAAAGCCGCTTTATAAATGTTCTTTGACAATTTTGGAAGCAGATGTTGAAAGCAACGCGTGCTCAGGCTCTGAGTGCTGCTTTTAAAACCGTGTGTTTCCGAGCCTGTGCTGCAGTGCACAGCATTAAGGAGTTCCATCAGTAACTATTTTTCTATCCTGAGTTAAGTCAGATATAGATTTCCTGTTTCTAAGTAGTTGTTATGACACTTGCAAACCTACGGGGTATTTGGTTGAATAGATATTTCCTAGACTTGTGTGAAGTTCTCATAGTTTCCTGGACAAGAGAGCAGAAATACATGAGAAAAGTGATCAATGCTACCAAGATACGTAGAATCATAGAATGGTTTGGGTTGGAAATGACCTTAAGATCATTCAGTTCCAACCCCCTGCTACGGGCAGGGACACCTCACACTAAATTATGTCACCCAAGGCTCTGTCCAACATGGCCTTGGAGACTGCCAGGGGTGGAGCATTCACCACTTCCTTGGGCAATCTGTGCCAGTGCCTCACCATCCTCACAGTAAAGAACTTATTCTTTTTATCCAACCTGAACTTCCCCTGTTTCAGTTTGAACCCATCACCTCTTGTCCTATCACAACAGTCCCTAATGAAGGGTCCCTCGCCACCATCCTTACAGGCCCCTTTCAGATACTGGAAGGCTGCACTGAGATCTCCACACAGCTTCTCTTCTCCAGACTGAATAGCCCCAGCTTTCTCGGTCTGTCTTCAGACTTACCCATGCATTCAGATGGGCCGGTCTATGCACATACAGGTTGGATGTATCCTGGCATATCCAGATTGAAGACATTGATAGATTTGGGAAATTGAAGAGAAGGAGTACTCCCTACAAGCGCTGCTCAATCTCTCTTCTCTGGACTTTTCTTCCTTTTCCCGTCCTCTGTCTTCTCCTGAGCAGAACTTACTATCCAGAGTGAAATGTGCAGTGAAAATATCCACGTTCACATGCAGCTTTACAGCCAGCGATGCTTATGTGAGAATATTTTCAAATGTTTAAGTGATTTAAGAGCAGATTTACCTGGAATCATTGACCGCTATGCAAACTGTTGGGGTTGTTTTTATGTTCCCTGCATCAGAAGTATTGTCTCAGATCAAAGAACCACACAGAAGAAAGCATTTTGTCTAATTCTCCCAACAAGTTTGCCAGAACCACTCACTTGAAAACTGTCAGACAATCAAGATGGCGCGTTGCCTTTTGTGATCTATTCCTTATAAAACACTAGCAATTTTGCTGTAATCTTTATTTTCTTCACCAGAGGATGAAATAATGAAAGTAACTTACATATGGCACTGCTTCTTGTCTTTAAACTCAGGTTAAAAATGTCTTGCACATGCAGGCAGGAATCCCCCTGTTACTAGACCATGGCTTAATTATCTGACTTTAAAAGACATTTGGCTGCTCCTTTTGATTTACTGCTGCTGCCTCATAATTAGCTCTCTTTCTTTCCCCTCACTGACTTTGTTTGATAAGCCTTTTATGGAGTCTTGGCGTGCGTAATTTAGTAAGTCCCAATTGTAATGCAGCACATCTCTCTCTGCTCTGTCCCAGGCTTGGAGGAGAATTGAACCCTAATTGGCACTATTTACAAACCATTGCACTTGGGAAGAGCTGTGCCTCCATTTGATAAATAAAGATGTGAAAGATGAGAAGATTATAACTAATTCATGTGTTGAGCCTTCTATGAGTTAAAAGAAGAAGGAAGGCAGGAAAAGAGAAAGAAGTAAAAGAGCAGCAGGTACATTTGGAATGCAAATGGATAACATTGCAAATAAAGCATCTAGAGTTTTTATAAGAGATGCGTTGTGAGCAGCTGATGATTTGCTTTGGATCAGTTAAAAATTGCCATGCTGAGGGGTGGAAAGGTTAAAAAGTAAAGTGTTTGTAGGAAGCAGAAGTTAATTTTTAAGTATCCACAAGAGTTTCTGTGATAAATCAGAACTTGGCCTGCATGGACTAAATGAAAGCTGGATCCCTGCTCCAGAAAGCTTGCGTTATTTATGTCTTTTTTTTACTTAACTTAGAGGTTCTGTAGGTCAGACAGTCTTGAAGTCACGTGGGTGCATCCTGGGACAGGGACACTGTTCAGACTGTGCCATTCTGTGCTTTCCCTCATCCACATTTTTCCTGAAGTATTTTCATTTGGCTGCTATCAAGGTACATAGAGCTTCTTAGAGCCCTATGATGTTATCCAACCATGGGGATTCATGGAGCTCAATGCACGATGATGTGACATTGCTATATTACCAGGGAACTAAGCAGTTCAAGGACTACACATCAGCCTTCTCAGCTTAATGGCTGAATTAAAACTCATGTGTGAAAGTGCAAGTACTGATAGTCTCACTGCATACTTCACATTAACACACAGAGGTGACCTGTCTCTCAAGTTTCTGAGCATCCTTCTATCACCTTCTGGTGTCTCAGCTTCTACAGCTACAGGCTTTGGCTACAGCACCCAAAGCCTCACACAAGTAGATAGTGAAGAGACTATAAGAATATCATAAGATCAGATGTTCCATCATAAGAACAAATGCACCAAGTCAGACCAAAGATCTACTTAATCCAATTCCGATGTCTGAAAGCAGCCAACAGCGGTTTCCTAGGAACAACTACAAGGACAGGGCAAGAACTGGGTTGTACTCCTCTGGAATAATGTTTCAGCCTGCGGTAACGTGCTATGAAGGAGCTTGCAAATCTGGAGATGCCATCACTCCCTCTAATACCTTTCAGCAGCTTTCTGCACGATAATGGAAACATCATGGTTTTAAGTGTTCACTATATTATCAGAAGCTTTACTGATGGAAACAATGATGTTAAACCTGACTCAAGTATTTATCTTTTATTTTCAGTGATCTGATAGAAAAAACATACCTTTTATCTGCTGCTTCATAGCTTTGGGATCAGGCCGATAGTTCAGGCTGAAAGATAATCCACATTCACTGGGAAAGCTTGTATAATTGCTCTTGGAAGCTATTTCTTCCTTCTTTAGCCCTAATTGATTGTAAATCAACTTTCTCAAGGTACTAAACCTTTGAATAAGCTGAAGTACTAAATCCCTTGGACAACAAAGCTTTTGAGTTAAAGAAGTCTGTCTCCTCACTATGGGAGCTGGGAAAATCTACCCTTCTGGGACTGAATACCAGCCCTGGCTGCCTCTTAACTTGAGACAAGATGTGAGTTGAACTGAGAAACTGCCCTCAGGGGTAAAGGAGCAGAAGAGAGCTGGCAGCTATTCAAAGACATTTTCTTGGAGCATCAGCTTTTGATTCTAATGTTCAACAAATTGGACAGAGAAGGCAGGAGACCAGCATGACTGAAGAATGACCTCCTAATCATACCGATACACATGAAGGAAATGCATAGGCAGGGACATGCATCTTGAGATAAATATAAAGGAGTGCAAGGATGGAATCAGGAAAGCTAAAGAACATCTGAGCTCAATTTGACAATATACATGAAGAATAATAAGGGCTTCTACAGGTACATTAGTTTGAAAAAGATTAAAGAAGATGTACTGTCACAACAAATGAAGAAAGGAATCTGATGACAACTGACATGAAGAAGGTTGAGGTACTCAGTCAATCTTTTTACCTCAGTTTTCACTGTCAATTGCTCTTCCCACATCTCTGAAGTCCCTGAATCAAAAGGCAGTCATGAGTTTGAGACCTTTTGAGGAACCTGAACATCCACAAGTCCATGGGACACAATGAGATGCATTTAAAGGGCCTGAGAGCACTGGGAGATGTAGTCACTAAGATGCTCTTCATCATAACTGGGAAGTCAAGGCAGTAAAGAGAAATCCCCAGTGACTTAGAAAACGGGAAGCAGTGGATGCCTCATCATTGGAAATGTTCAAGATCTGCTTGGGTGGGGCTTTGAAAAACCTGATTTAATGGAAGGTGTCCCTGCCCATGGCAGGGGGATTGGACTAGATGACATTATATGACCCTTCCAACCCAAACCATTTTCTGATTCTATGATTCTGTGAACCACATGTCTGTGCCACGGTGTCTCTGCGTAATGCATTTGGAAAGAGCAGTCACACTGCTGCCTGGGTAGACTTTGTAGATTATTAAGGATTTTAAAAATACAGTATTGTGTCAGTTCCAGAGTTCTTTTCTTTAAATTCCCAGCATACCCTGAAATTGAAATACAGAATTATTACCAGGTGTATCCAGGGATGAAGTAGGCACACAGTGGGAGATGAAAGGAAGATTCTAGTTTAGTGGACCCATCAACTACAGTAAGACCTGCGTATGCTTACTAGTCAGTAAATATTACTGCTTCTGCCTTTCTGGTATGTTTTATTTGATCTTCTCTTTCCTGAAATGAATCAAGCTCTCAGCTTTTTGAAGCAGGACAAAACCAGGTGGAATCTGATAAACAAGCCAAGTTCACCAGAATTTGATGTAATATCTGAGAACTGATTCCATTATGATTCCATGAGGTAAATGATGATTTTTGAATGAGGGGTGAATAACATTGGCACTGGTTATTAAACTTCTTACCATACTGGAGAAAAGCTCATTGTCAGTATATGTGTAGCAGACAGGAAAGCTTTTGTAATAATAATCCATATGAAGACAGGCTAAGAAAGTTGGAGCTGTTCAACCTGGAGAAGAGAAGCTGTGTGGAGAATTCAGAGCAGCTTCCAGTATCTGAAAGGGGCTACAAGGATGCTGAAGAGGAACTCTTCATTAGGGACAATAGCAATAAGACAAAGGGTGATGGGTTCAAACTGAAACAGGGAAAGTTCAGGTTGGATATAAGGAGGAAGTTCTTAATTATAAAGGTGCTGAGGCGCTGGCACAGGGTGCCCAGGGAAGTGGTGAATGCTCCACCCCTGGCAGTGTTCAAGGCCAGGCTGAGCAGAGCCTTGGGTGACATGGTCTAATGTAAGGTGCCCCTGCCCATGGCAGGGGTTTGGAACTGGCTGATCTTAATGTGCTTCTCCAACACAAACCATTCTATGATTCTATAATGGGTAATAGATTTCTGGGTAGTATGAGGTCTGCATGGGGGAATATCTTGTGGACTGTGTCTAATCCTTTAAAAGCCACAAAAGAACCACGTCAGCTGACAGCAGGCCTACATTTGCTCTTCTGTAATGTTAGTGGAAAGTTTATAAGTGGTCAGTGATTTTTGAAAGATTAGGTAAGCACTGGTCTACAGTGAAGACAGCTCCTATAGGAGAGACAATAAAATCATTTCTTGAAACTAAAAGACTATTCTAGAGTTTACCAGCCAGAATATCCTTCCTAATATTTTCCTTTGGCTTTTCTTCACTTCAAGCATCGATTTGAGATATCATAGAGGTCAGGTCTCTGTTCATTCTTAATTTGATTTCTGAAGAGATCTTTTGAATAAGAATAATACCTGCAGGAAGCACCTCTCTTATTCATAGCAGAAGCTCTGAGATTAGCTACTGAAGCTAAATGTGAAATGAGCAACTTCAGAGTCCTGCAGCCAACAGCCTGTGACCTGAAGCACTGCTGGATGGAAAACATCTGGTGAATTTGGAAGGGCAGTACAGATTTAGCAAGGTAACAGCTTGAAAAGGCTGGAGGTGAAGGAGAAAACAAGGTTGAGAAGAGGGAAGGTCTGGATGGGGTAAGGAAGAGGAGCAGAGATGTAGAAAAGTGTGTTCTAGGCTCATGAAGGGGTCCCATAAAGGGAAAGAGGAACAGTGCTCTCACATGGTGATTGCATAACATGAAATGTCAAGTTTAAACTGAAGCAAACTGTGTTCTTTCATGGCTGTTATGAATAAAGGCAGCACAAATAACAGCCAGGCAAATCCTAATGAATCTGAAAGTGAGCTGCAGGTCCCCATTTATACATTTGCTGTGCCGGTGTGTGAAGGCAAACACAGATTGCTTTCTCAAAGGCTTCCCTGACAAAATCTAGGATGAGTTAGTGTGACCAGAGAGAAAAATCGACCCACTGTCTATTTGTAAGCAGTAACGGTTGCAATCAATGATGATTCAAGGCTGGAAATATCCAAGGACCTGCTCCTTAGAAAATGGCAAGAGTATTATTCACTGACATTATTCACGTTAACCATTTGCTCAGACTTATCCTTATAAGTGGTTATTGTGATTGACATCTCCCAACCATCAGACAGGTCTTGTAGCAAAAGTTTATAGTCTTAATTGACAGCTCATTGGAAATAGATGTGAGCCAACTTCTCCCGTGTCCAAACAACAGAATAGTGTCAGCACTACCTAAAGACAGACTTTTTTGAGCCTCATGCTCGATTATCTGAGGTGATTTGGAAAAAACCCTAGTTTGCTAGGTGAAAGCAACTGATTAAGATGGAGTTTGGAGATTATTATTATCACAAATTACTTAATTAAGCGACATATGGAGCCAGGTAAAGACACGGATGAATAGGTGGTAGGGAGCAAATGTTAGAAAGAGGAATCTCCCTGCTACATCTTAACTTGCCGCAGTTGTATAGTAATCACAGTAAATACAGAGATTAGTGGATTATTTACTTAACACTGAATGACTTATGTGGCGTGTCAGCAAAACACCCAGGAGAATAAAACACGCCAGAAACTGCTCTTTAATTACTCTTTTCAGATGGAGTAATGATCTTTAATGCGCAGTGGATCTCATTAATTAGCTCTCAGATTTTAATTAACTCTTTGCCTAATTCACCTGCCATAATATATTATCACAAATGTCAGCTTAACAGTTTTTCCCTCAGCTGGGGAGGAGAAAGAGGAAATCGTGTATTCTTAAGTGTTTTCTGTTTCCTTTTCTAGTGACTCTTCTGGTAATGAATAACTTTCTGAATGCAGCTATATAAAGTAGAAACCTCTCCAGTGTCTGGTTGCCTAAATCTAATGAACTCAAGGGGAGATAAATGTCTGATTATCTTCAAATGCGCCACAGGCTTTTGTTAAGGTACTTTTTAGGCGCATTAAAATATTGCAAAACAAAGCTGAACTGTTGTCTTCAATGTGGAATAGCAAAACTGTGGGAGTTAGAACCATTTCTGCAGTCTCACAGGTCTGTTATTCTAGCCTGTAAAAGAAATGTGCTCTAAGTCTAATTTATTGTTAATAACTACCTCCTTAAACACTTGATATTATTCCTGTCCCATAAAAAATGAGTATCGTAATCCTCCTTACACACTTCTAAATGTATTTTTAATCCAGGTAGTGTAACTAAAAATCAGTAAATCCTACCAGTGTAATTCAGTAGTCCTACTGAATGATATATGCTCATAGAACAAGGTTCTTCCTTAGTTATGCTCTGCTATTGCTACCACTATTAAGAAGCCAAGGCAAACTTCCTTACAGAAATTAATGTATTTGCATGTTGTTTCATAAATTTCAGTGTTTCTCCCATACTGAAGTAGGTATATCCTTACTACTCCTTCGTAGAGAGGACTGTTGGGGCCAGTATCTCATCACAGTAGAGGACACAGACAGCACAAAGTCTTCCATTCGGAAGCCAAAGGGACACTTCCCTCAGATTTCTTCCCCCTTGACAGCTCTCCTGTATGACTGGAAACCAAATTCTTCTGTCCCTTAGCAGTTTGCAGGTGAACACTTGATTTTCGTTCCTTTCTTCACTGCTAAATTCCTATTAACTTCTTATTTCTCCCATTCCCTCCCCAGCTTTGACACTTCCCACAGTTAACTCCACTTTGTAATTTTGCTCCTCCGAGCAGCCTCCTCTTTGGGACAGAAACGTTTCTCACCGTGCTTGTGCAAGACCTAGCATCATAGATTTCTGTTCCATGTAGGTAGTCACGTAGTAGAGGAAAATGAATGTATTACACTGACATTTCATTTTTCAGTTATGTAGAAGATCTATTGCTTTTTCTCCCTCTCACTGTTTCCCAGCATTTTTAAGGGATACTGATAGATATTTTTAAGTGAACCTCAATGGAATGATATTCTGTTTATAGTCAAGCGCTTATGAAGATGAACATGTTATAAACAATGACTACACTTGGTAGTGATTGTGCCTTGATCTAACATTTATTGATGTATGAAATTAAAGACTTGCGCTAAACTGAACTAATTGCTGCAACTACTGCCGCAGACAACTGAGACCCATTAATCACCTAAAAAATAAAGACCAAGAGAATGTTTTAATTTGTTCCAGAGAGATTAGATATTGTCAGATTCTCTTTACTTCACAACCCCAACATGCATGCACTCAGTGTTTTTTCTTGATGTTTCCTAAGTAGGAAAACAAGGTTTTTTCCCAAACAAGACAGATTTCTGGAATGTAGAAGATGTAAAGAGTCCTGTCAAGCATAAGGAAATGACAGGTCACACATAAGGTCAGTTTTTTAGGGTCTGGCTGAGGTGTACAAGTCAGAGAGGTTGAACCTGCTTTTTGTGGGGAGCACTAGAAGCCATCCATTTTTTATTCGTACTGTTTTCAGGGAAATTATTTAACCTCAAATAAAAGCATTGGTGAGATTAGAAGTGTTGTTGGCTTTAGATTAGGCTCTGATTCTTTTGAAAATGCTTCCTAAACAATGTGATTTTGCGATAGCAAAAGCAAAAATTATTGCTATGAATAATAATATTTTCTTTTTCCTCTTTTGTAATCAATTTGACATAGCTGCAAGGTTTGAAAAGGAAGCAGCAGGCGGTGAAGAACTAGTGAATGTTTTTCAGTCACAGGGATAAAGAAAGCAAAAATGCTCAGGTAGTCTTTCAAAAAACTTCCAGCCAATCCTGCTTTAGCTGCCTCCTTCAGAGTAAAGTGTGGCTGAAGAGGATTGGCCATGTGTAGGCAAAATTAGAATAGAATCATAGAATGGTTTGGGTTGGAAAGGACCTTAAGATCATCCAGTTCCAACCCCCCTGCCAAGCTCAGGGAGACTCACACTAGACCATGTCATCCGAGGCTCTGTCCAACCTGGCCTTGAACACTGCCGGGGATGAAGCATACACCACTTCCCTGGGCAATCCATTCCAGTGCCTCACCACCTTTACAGTAAAAAATTTCTTCCTTATATCTAATCTAAACTTCCCCTGTTTAAGTTTTAATCCGTTACCCTTTGTCCTATCACTACAGTCCCTAATGAAGAGTCCATCCCCAGCATCCTTATAGCCCCTTTCAGACACTGGAAGGCTGCTATGAGGTCTCCACGCAACCTTCCCTTTTCCAGGCTCAACAGCTCCAACTTTCTCAGCCTACCTTCATGCAGGAGTTGCTCCAGCCCCTGATCATCCTCGTGGCCTCCTCTGGACTTGTTCCAACAGTTCCATGTCTTTTTTATGTTGAGGACACCAGAACTGCACACAATACTCCAAGTGAGGTCTCACAAGAGCAGAGTAGAGGGGCAGGATCACCTCCTTCAACCTCCTGGTGACGCTGCTTTTGATGCTGCCCAAGACGCAGTTGGCTTTCTGGGCTGCGAGCGCACACTGCTGGCTGAATTGGTGAATTAATGGTGAATTCAGTTCTGACACAGAAATGGAATTGTTTGTGAGGTCTTCATCTGTTCATCTTACCTTCAGGCGATATCCCCTTCATAATCATATCCCCTATCATAACCAGCCCCTTGTTTTATAGCACCACAGATCTAGTATTGCCTTGCTGATCTCCACTAGTTGATTGATTTCCACTGGTTTACTAGCAGTGGTGCAATGCCCAGTGATAAAGCAAATGCTGACCTGCCACTGCTGTGGTTCTTTCAGAGAGAGGTTGGAACTAGATCATCTTAAGGTCCTTTCCAACCCTAGCCATTCTATGATTCTATGACTGGGGAGCACTGACTTTTAGTGTGGCCTACTGACACTCAGATGTTGCAATATCATCACTCTATTTAATCTAAATGAAGAAAGCTTGCTTGATATGGCCTAAAATAGCTAAGCATGGATTTCTGTCATCAAAAGGGACCTTACATATTTTCCAATCACTCCCTGTAGTTCTCTAACACACTGTATTATCTTGAAAGCTCATAATAAGGCTGGAATAACTCCTTTGATGACAATTTCACAACCTTCATTGACAATTACTTCTAATCCCAGAATGACTGTTTAGTTATGGTATTTCTTTTAATGTTTTGTTCAAGCCCCTGTTGGTTAAATCTCCCTAGTTTTGCACAGCTTGCTTTGTTCTGTTTACACAGACTATTTGACTACAAGCAATGCTTGGGCCTCTTTATACTCTTTAAGCAATGACTACATGCTTTTCCCTGAACAGAGACTGTTCAACCTCTCTTTAATTATCAGAAATCTATATCCAAAGTTTTCATCTTTACTTCATATCTTTCCTCTCAGCAATCTTCTAAAGAACCACCCATTTTGGGATATCTTCTATTTTTGTAGTCTAACTAGTTACTGTTGTATAGATTATTATATTTTCTTTGAAGTACTCCCTTTTGAGTAGTCATAATTGGTTTTGGATGTTTCAGGAAGACAGTGGAAGATTTTCTTGCTTTTCAGTTGTTAGGGGTTTTGTGGACTGAAAGGCTTATTTAATCAGACATAAAGAACTCAAGCTATTTGTCTCACAAAAAGGACAATCAAGAGGTGACTCTATTACTCTCTAAATATCTCCACAGGGAAAAATACCAGGTAGTAAAGGGATCTTTAATTTAGTGGAGAAAGACATAACAAGAAACAGAGCCTAGGAGCAAAAAACATAAATTCAAATTAGAAACAAGACACAAATTCTTAAATATATGAAAAAAATTAATATAAACTAAAACTCCCAATGGTTTTGGTGAATGCTCCATCCTCTTAAGCTTTACTGGCCATAAACAGGTGTTTTTTTCTGGAAGACATGTTTCACACATATGCATTTTAGATTCATCACAGGAGTAACAGGAAAAATTTCCAGGGCTTCTATTCTTCACAAAGCCAGAGAAAATGGTTTAATAATCTTTTCAGGCCTCAAAACTTGCAAAATATTTGATCGATAAGACAATACTATTGCTATGGATACTAAGAGAAAGAAGTGACAACAGCCGGATGGGAACTTAGTTGTGAGACAGATATGTTGATGTATAAAGGGTCATAGCAAATTTAATTTATATGTGACACACACACACACAACCTGTCTTCTCTAACAGAAATATATAGAAACAGGAACACTGAGGAGAAAAAATATCTCTCACAAAAGCATATGGGCCATCCTTCTCCCAGATCTCATGGTGGATGAAAGTGGAGTGGGTGAAAGAAAGAATAGAGTAGGACAGATATTAATTCATATATTCATTGAACAGCCTAGGTTGGAGAGGACCTCAAAAGACCCATCTGCTCCAACTTTGCATGGGAAGGAGGGTCTAGATGAGATCATCTAGCACCCTATTCAATCATATCTTGGAAACCTCCAGTGATGGGGACTCTACCATATAAACAGGAAGCTTGTTTAAGAAGAGAAAAGAGAAAGTTTGATATCCTAAAAGCCATGAACTCCTTTACCTTTCTGACACTGGTGGATATACATCTGCATCTCCTTAATCCCTTTTTGGTAAAGAGGCCACATGTCCAATTTACCTTCACGCTGCCAGTTATTTCTTTGTTGTATTCCAGGTGTGATATTTGACTAATACAACCAACATTTTCCATGTTTTCTCAGAAATATAAGTGAGAAATACTTCATCCTCCATCATTTGCCAGCTCATTCCCCTCTGTTGCAGTGCCTTTCCAGTTTCCTTCAATGCCAAAGGTCTGAGTTGGATTGCATTTTCTATAGAATGGCTTTTCATTTCGCTCTGTCAATCTCAGCCCCACATGTTAATGTCTCAAGATCATTTTGAATCTTAATCCTATCTTTTAAATCATTTAATTGCCTCTTTCTTTCTAATGCCTGAAGTGCTTCTCCTATGCCATCTTCTGCATTCCTAGTGAAAATACTGAATATAGAAAATCCAACAACAGTTGCTATGTAATTTCTCCAAGAAATTCCTCAAGATCATTATAGGCAGCTGCACACCGGTTTTGTAGCAGTTGTAAAGAGAATGCATATTCCCCATTTTTAAGACCTCATGAGGATTTCTGGAATGAAGGGGTGTTCCTGGATCTCTACCTAGTCAGTTAGACATATTTTGCTAAAAATGACAGGGAGAAAAGGAAGATAAAATTTTGGGCTGAAAATGCCTAACAGTGTAGTGCATTGAGATCTCACTAATAGTAGGTTCCTGAATGAAGTTACAGTTTTCATGCTGAACCTACAAATATGCCCCTCACATTCAAGGTTAAAGAAGACTCTGGATAAAACAGGACCCTCAGATTTCAGATACAGTGCTTTGCCATAAAATGCAAAGAGGTTGTATGTCTTTGGTTATGAGCTTAGTTTGTGAACTGATACAAAAGTAATTACTGTAGGAGAAATGAGTCCATAAAGGTCTCAGTCTGTCTTGGCTTCGTTTTCTTTCCTTTGACAAATGTCACATAGAAAGAAATGACCCTATTTGAGTTGCTCCCTAAATTGGTCGCATGCAGTTTTATATATTCTGTTTCCCCTTGCTCTGCTTTGGTCACCCTGTAGCTTCTTTCCACCCTATAAAGGAAGAATAAATTTGAACCCTTCAGTACACAGACCACAAGCTCGCAACAAAAGCTGTGGCTCTAAGCCTTTATTTACCTGCTTTTACCTTTTCTTTCTGGTGGCTCTTGTTTCACTGAATGTTCCCTGGGACACCATTGCTAACCCAAGAAATATTTTACAGACTCACTTTTATTTACTGATGTTGTCAATCATTTGATATATTGTGTGATCCTTCAGGACAAAAGCTTCCAAAGTACATGATCTACAAGTGGAAGAAGCAGCAATGAGGTGGTCCATGCTCAGCCTGATGAATTTTGTTGCATATATTATTATGAGGACTCATGCAGTTGCACATGCAGCATAAGTGTAGTGATTCCTCTCAGTTACAAATTTAATTATTATTGTGTAAGCACAGGAAAACATTGCTTACAGAAATGACTTGCTGCAGTTCTAACTTGCTTTGCGCAGGTATTTACCTAATTTGAAAAGAGAATGACAAACATTATCCATTAACCTCTCCCAGGACATAATGAGCGCTTTTTTCCTGTATAACTAACTATATGTAGATAGCTCTGAAAAAAATTGGTCTTGGAGGTGCCCGTAACAATAGATACATTCATCATAAGAGCACTACCAAAATGCTATATTTAAACTTACCTTAGACTCTGCGAAAGTGGGAGTCTTATTAATGCGATTCCATTTGCAAACACAATCTAGTTACAAAAGAACAGAAGGAATATAGATTACTCATCCCCAGGGAGAGAATAATTTTCTCCAGAGGCTAATGAAGAAATGATCTACATTTAGGAGATTATTTTTCCAAGTTAGCTACGCTTTAAAAAGGAAAAATAAGATTAGTATTTAATATGGTCTTATTTGAGAGGGAAAACACTTTTTGACATGTCAGACATGTGTAATATGTTTTTCTACAGACCCATATTGTAATAAAGATTTAATTAATGTCTACTTGTTTGCAGAAGTGTTCCTATCATTTATTTTAATGACAGCCATCATAGTAAAACCATCTGCTGTACACAGGGGCAATATTTATATTTCTATTATGCTTCCATTTAAATGTGAAATTGTCAATTTGTTATCAGATGATAAAAATAATTTATTTCCTATTCATTTATTTGCAATGAACCCCGTTCAAGGTCTGATGACCTCTGCCTTTTTCATACTCCAGATACAATTGATTCAAGGGCTAAAAGGCCAAAAAATTAATTATTTATGTTTCTCATACCCAATGTACAAATAATACCTCTGTTAAGATAGGCACAACTGGAATAGGAATTTGGGATTGCAATAAAAAATCTCTACACACCTTCCTGCCTAGAGATGTTCATAGTTTCTGACTCCCTGGTGCAGGGATGTATTTAGACTCCTAAAGTCATATCAGTAGAAGGCAGCAAGCAAAACAGGAAGCTGCCTAAGATACACCTTTAAAAATACATGCCAGAGCTATAGGAATTGAGAAACTCGGCCTCCTAGAGGCTTTGTATGTACTTTCAAGAATATGACACATCATTTTCTTCTACCAGGTAAAATAATACAACAATGGAGATATTTCTTTGGTGATGAATCAAAGCTTTTCAGAATAAAATGTGTCACACGAAGTATTTCCAACCACAGGGTCTACTGGGACTGCCTGTGCAGCATGAGACTTGGCTCATTATTGGAGCATTACAAATTCATTGTGAGTATTAAAAACAGAGAGCCCCTGGCACAAGAAACTAGGTTGCACTATGAAGAGGGAGATGTGATATCCAGGATCTCATTTTTACTTCTAATGTTGCAATTTTTTACTCATTGCACACTGCAACAGATTCTACCATGATGCAGGGTGTATAACTGACCAAGTGCATGACCTGTTCAACACCTCTATTTGCCTATTCGCATATGTCTCTGTGTGCGCACACTGGTCCTTTCTTCTGAATAAACTGAAAAGCTGTTGTGCAAAACAGAAGATTGCCTTGCTTTGTACTAAAATATTGTTGGAAATCTTGAGCACAAACATTAACATTTAGTTACATGCAATTATCACCCTTTAAATAACAAGCTTAGAATAACTCAGAGGTTATTTATTTCTTTAATAAGAGAAAAAAAAAACCAGAGCAAGGGAAAAGAATATATGAACGCTGCCAGAGAGGGCATTGCATGCATCATTGTGAAAATGCTAGACTGTTGGAATAATGACAACCAAGAAATCCTTAGTGGCTCCAGATTTGTTACAATCTCATTCATCTGGAGAATCTGCTGGAAACTTCCTCCTGGCTTACTTTGTCTTTTACAGCTTGGATTGTGCTCATTTCATCCAAAACAAAGACTATCTCCCCAGGCAAAGACGTTGTTCAGAGACAGGAATGTAAACTGTGGCTGTTTATTCTTCTGTAACTATCCTAGGTAGAGAAAAACATTTCTCCATGTAGTTTAATCCCACACTCACAAAGAATGCCATTTCTGATTTGTATTTATTCTTTAATTCTTTTGCAAGTGAGGGTTAAGATATGAGGTTTAAAAAGCGTGAACAGCGAAAAATTCGTAAAGCAACATGTTCTTTCAGTACAGTCTCTATCTAAATCAGTATGATTTTCCTCCCTCTCTGTGTTACAGGATCTTTACAAGCCTGAGCTTCAAGCTTCCTGTGGTTATATCTGACTGGACCTCAAACAGATACTGAGCCTGTATTTACATTAATGAAATGGACTGGGGGTAATAAATCCTATTGGGAGTTTGGGTTTACTTACACTTTGATTACTGCCCCATGATAATCTTTGTTAACAGCTTGGAGCTTGATTATATCTTAATGGCCCAGAGGATAGAAAAAGCCAGCTCAGACCTTTTTGCAAATGTCTGCATGAATTTTTCTTGCATCATTTACTTTTCCATTTGAATGATGATTTTCAATGTCATTTCAGATAACAACTGAATGATCTTTTCTGATTTTTCTTGTTTCCACTCCAAAATATTTAAAGTTTTTTAAACAAAAGCTACAAGAAAAATAATATTAATAGTAGATTTAATAACATTCAAATCAATCAAAATAGATTCCCTAAGGGAGTGGGATGTTACCCCTATTACTTTGGAATAAATAGGCATAGAGGAGCTAGGACTGACAGATTAAAAGTGAGGAGAGTATGAAGAAGTATAAAGGAGACCAGAATATGTTCCAGGAACTCTCTGTGACTGATGCCCAGGGAGGGAGAAGATCTGGGGAGAGATTAACTCTTCCCAAAGACTTAAAACCCTGCAAAGACTAGAGCAGCCGCATCAACTGTGACTTAAACACAAACACGGAGAGGTTTGTTCCAGTGCCCTGATTTCCATACAGCTCTCCTCCATCTGGGCAGAGCACCCAAGTTAGTCAGAAAGCACAGAAAGGGCCAAAGGCAGTGCAGGCAGAGGAGAAGGAAGCCAAGGAGGGAGCAGAAGCAGAGGGACCTTGAGCCTTAAATACATTCACAGTTCCCAAACTGCAGATTCTAGCCCCGATTTGCTGGGTGTCTGATTCAGTTTTTACCTGAAATGCCAATATTGAAAAACATCATTCAAATGGAAAAGCAGATGATGGAAGAATTGTGAGGAATTAGGAGGAATTGAAGTAAAAGAGATTGAAACACAAGGGAAGTCAAAGAACAGCTTCCAATTGACATAAGAATAAATCCTGAACAGGTATTTCTACCTACACTTTAAATAAATGCTCCATGTATTACTCCTGGGGTTCTCAGAATGATTAATCAGGACTTAATGCTTTGATGGTGTGGCTGATGTATTTAATCACTAAAGCAGAATAACAAAATGCAATCAATATTATAATGGGGATTTTTTTAGCCCTCTAGATCTGAGCTATAAGCCGGTTTAGGGGGGTAAATGAGGGGATGTTCTGCTTCAGTACCTCGTTTGCTTTGTTTCTGAACAACATGATTTTTTTCCTGTATAACGTATATGTCAAAATCAAACTCACAGGTCCTCTCAAATTAATGCTGTGAATAAAAATATTTTGATCAATAATTACATTTTTGCTTTATTGGTTGTTCATGGGATACTGTTACTTCTTCAGTATATGTGTTTTTCTTCACAAATACTTTTCTTCGTGTTCTCTGGAGGAGAATTGAGATGAGGAATTCAATGTTTAAACGAAGATACAGCAGCCTTTCTATCACTGATTTTATTATAAGGAAAATTAAATGAAATCTCTTCTTTCTCTTCACAGAGTTGTACTGTCACACTGTAAATTTCATATGTATGATAATTCTATTCCTCAAAAAAACCCTCAAAACCTGTTGAAGATCTTCTGGTTCTGAACCTCTTTTCTGTAACCATTTTCTGTGGTGCAGCTCTGTATAAGGTTATAGTTATGGTTTTGTTCTGTTAGACACTTGGTCTCCATGCATATGGTTTATATAATCTGAATCAGAGATAACCATTTCTTTGTGCTTTTATAGGTATTTTGTGGCCAAATCTGAGAAGAGCACAGTGGCATCGTTGTATGGTGCTGATCTATGCATAATAGATACCTACATTACATCTACATAGATACCTGCATCCAAGGTATCTGACCTTATAAACCACTGCAGGTTTACACCTATATGCAACCTCCCCAGGCCCAGCTTGCTGACAGCCTGCTCCCTCAAAGGTCAGCTCTATGGCTGGGTTTTGTTTCTGGACCATCATATGACCATCTCCCACATGAGACAAAAGCAATGAATTCACTGTACTACATACATACAGATAGAAGCAAAGAGCCCATCAAGACAAATATAGTTCCATGTAGGCAAATATTATGCACATATTTTGCAGGGATAGCCAAGACTGTCATAGGATTAATTACAGTTCCTGAGCAAAAGGACTGAGGAAAGCAAGGGAGAAAAATTCATGAGATCCTTAAGCACCCACCATCCTAAATTGGAATATTAAGTGCAGTTCATCTCTGCCCAAGAACAAGATCCCAGCAACACTGTGGTGATTGAGAAGATAAAAAGAATTATCAGTGCAAAAAACTTCCCAATCAATAACAGAATAAGAGTAATTGTTATGTCTGTTTGCTCAGTGAACAACCATTTAAACACATCAGAGTATAAAGCCCGTTAACAAGACCCAAATATATAAAATGGTAGCCTAAAACCCCTCATGCCTGACCAGCCTTTCTTCTTCAAGGGATGTGCTCTAGTGAAATTCAAACCATAATTATATGTTTAGAATAACTATGAGGTCTGCTTCTACCTCTGTTGCATGGGTTCTTCAGTGTCTGTTGAGATGATTGATCTCACAGTACTCTGAGGACCTTAATTTGGGTCTCTCATGGAGCTCAATAATCCATTCTCATTAAAATTTTTATATTGGTTACCTTCATGAGCTGTACTTTTCTGCTGAATAAGCAGAGTAAAACATCATTAGCATGGACTGACGGACAAAATAGCTGCATATGTTCCTTTAGAAAGAAGGTGGAAAAATACTTCCTTGCAGATACACTTGGCTCAGCCTCCCTGTTCAGTGAGGTTGAAGTCACTAAATTAAAGAAAGATTTAAGAAAACAAGCTTAAAAGACCTTATATGGAAAATTGTTGGCCATTTGCAGTTTGCTGTTAACTGGGAACAAATAAGGCAGGTTGCTCTCAGAGCCGCAGAGAATGGAGACAGAAAGGCTAAAGAAGCTCTTCAGGTAAAAGAGGAAAATGTCCTGACAGGTAAAGTGAAGAGGAGAGAACAGTTTCAAAATAATTCCTGAGGAATAATTTTGTCTCATTTGTGTCTCATTTCTCAAAGGTTGAACTGAGCTTGTGTTTTGCTAAGTTTAGACCTGCCAAAGCAAGAACTAGATGTTTCCTTGCAATTCTTTACCTATCCACTTATGGAAAAATGAACTGGGTATTTCTTTAAATGCTGAAGCATTTCAAGTACAAGAATGGTCTTGGGATCTGTCAGAGGAAGAGACCAAGGTGAGCGCTAGGGTGCTGCTGGTGCAGTGTTGGTGGCTGTTTCAAAAGGATTCAGGAAACGGCCAGCCTTTAGGTTTCATGATAAAAGGGGGTCCAAAGCAAGGTTTATGTTTGGGATCTCTGCCCGTTCCATTTATGAGCTCGTGATAAATTTTTTCTGATAATCTTAGAATCGTAAAATCATTTAAACAGGAAAAGATCTTTTAGATTATTGAGTACAGCAGTTAAGCCAGCACTGCCAAGTCCGCTGCTAAACCATGTTCCTAAGCACCACATCTATGGATCTTTTAAATGCCTCCAGGATGGTGACTCCACCACCCGCCTGGGCAGCCTGTTCCAATGCTTGGCAACCCTTTGGGAAAGAAATTGTTCCTGATATCCAATCTAAATCTTCCTTGGCACAGCTTGAGGCCATTTCCTCTTGTCCTATCACTTGTTACATAAGAGACCAACCCTCACTGGGCTACGACCTCTGTTCAGGTAGTTGTAGAGAGCTATAAGGTCCCCCCGGAGCCCCCTTCTGTCCAGGCTGAGCAATCTCAGTTCCTTCACTCACTCCTCATAACCCTCGTGCTCTAGATCCTTCACCAGCTTCATTGCTCTTCTTTGGACACACATTCATTTTGGTGCATTCAAAAGCCTATAAGGCAATCCTTCAGTTTTAGGAGCGAAGACGATTGCTGCAAGCTGGATTTAATCCACATCACAGGCCAAAAAGCATATCTCAGTGAATTAGGAACTAAAGTGTTTACGACAGCCTTAGTTCTAGGAGGCAGGGATTGAAATATCTAACATACTATGGTCCTGCTGATACAAATTCTGGAAGGCTGTGCTTTCATTCATGGGAATTGGGAGGGATGTTATCCTCATACAGAATAATTTCATTGTCATTATTTTAATGATATGCTAAATTTTCTTCTCAGTGGTTAAGGCATTTCATTCAACAATAAAAAACATGGATCCGTTAAAGCTTTAAAGACTTTCCGTGCATTCAACAGAAAACTGTCCACTGACTGTTGTGCTCTGTGGCTCATGCCCATCAGATGAGGGTTTCACCAATAGCTGAAGAGCTCTCTAGGTTGAAACAAGTGTTTGTAACAAAATTTAGGAGCAAAAAGGTTGGGCTCAAATGATTATCACTATTTTCATTGGTAAAGCCACAGTAATAGCAATATGCTGGTGATGCTTTTGTGGTGCTTCCAAATGATCTAAGAAGCCTTTTCTGCAATTCCTTTAATTTATCTGTCACCAAATAGAAGCAACCACTGGTCCTTGTGATAGGCAATGATTATGATGCTATGTTAAATGGCAAGTCTCACAAATTTCTTTTATAGTTTTATTGCATTAAATGCGAAGTGAGCTTTCTGAGGTGGTGGTGGTGTATCTCCTTTTGAAACAATACATGAAGTCAACAGCCTTACTTTTTTTGTTCTTTTTCATATTATTACTTGATACTGCCATATCAAGAGGTAGAAACAAGTGAAAACCCAAAGGAAAAGGGACGTTCTGTTTGTTCCTGCATTTATGAGCTCTTGCATCACAATAAAACTACACTAAAAAGATGAGTTGTTCCGCTGGACACCTACAATAGCTAATATTGTGAGCTATAAAAAGAGCCTACAAAGACACTAGAATATTGAGTTCTTTATTTACTCTCTTGGAAGGTAAAGCAGCTTCTATTTTTTGTCCCATCTCCATGCATAGGTGTGAACAGCAGTGTCTCTAAAACATTCAGCCAAAGACAAAGAGAGACAGCAGGTTGTCACAAGACCATTTCAATACATAGATGGAAAAATGTGTTACTGGAGGTCAATGCGTCTGCATTTTTTCTGGACCTATTAAGTAGGAGGAGGCAATCACTGTCTACTTTGTTTCAATCTATCTGCTTTAGAAATATAAAAAGCAATACACAGATTAAATTAAAAACTATAAGTGCATTTTACTAAATGCTCAGGAAATGGCAGTTCGAGAAAGGCCACACTGATTATTAGTCAGCCTGTGCTGACAGAAAAATGAAAGTAAGCTATATGAGGAAGAAAATTTGTAAAGACATAGAAATATATATTTATAAACAAATGGAAGGAGGAAGGCAATATAGCAATTAATATAATGAAAAAGCTAGAAAAGGGAAAAATGGTTAGGGAAACAAAATACACGGTGAAGCATTACATTAGAAGAGCTATAGGTTAGGTATGAGTAATTTTTACATATGCTAAAACTAAATAACATATGCATAAATATACATATGCATAAACTAAAACAAATTTAAGCAGTGTTAAAGGATCCTTCATGAAGGAAAGTGGTGAAATTTGCTGTAAAAATAAAGAAATACTTGGAAAATAACTAAATAATGTAGATAGCAGTTAGGGATGACGAAGGACTCCCCATTCTACTCCAGCAGCAGCTGGAGTAGATGGTCAGTGGCTACTGTAGATAGTAATAAGACCTAAAAACTTTCATTAGGAAGGTTTTACATCTGAAAAGTCTCTGAAAAGTTACTCTCTATTTTCAACAAACCCTGAGGAAACATGCTGACCAGTCTTGCTGCTGAGAATGGTCTGAGGGATATTCAGTCCTTGTGTGTCACCCTGTGCTTCAATAAAAGATTAGTGCTGCTGTGGTTTGGCCCTGATAGGCAACTAATCTCTGCATGGCCACTCACTCAGCCCTCCCTACTCCTTATCCCCCAGTGACAGAGCCAGATTCTTCTCAGAAGTCCACCGCGAAAGGACAAGAGGCAATACACATCCTGCACACCAAGAAATATTCCTATCGGGTATAAGGATAAAGAAGTTGCAATAAAGCACTAAAAGAAGCTTCCTAGTGACGCTGTGCAACTTCCATTCCTGAAAGGAAAACCTGATCTAGCTCAGAACTTGCATCTCATTTGTGTAGAATTTTGGATCAGAGACTTCCAGAGGTCTCCTCCAAATTGAATTAATCTAATGCTGAATGCAATGCTTGCCTTGTTTTTACTCTGCGTTGCTTGTCCAGCTATTTGCAAACCTGGGAACAGATGACTTTAGGAGTTCTGGCCTGAACCGGTGCAAGATGTGTTTAGGTGTAGCAAACTTGAATTGATAAATATTGGTGTAAAAAACACAGATTTGTTCAGTAATATGAATAAGCATTATAATATTATTTGCTCTAAGAGCTTCTTGAATACTTTGTTAGACTTAGGGACAAAGTTTTCCCATTCTTTAAAGGAACAGCTTGATATATGGAAGAGTTAGATTCACTCCCAGATGTATTTCTTCTCTTCTTGTCTCTTGTACAAGCTGTTTCTGGAAAAAAAAATGGAAAGAGAAGGCTTATATGTACATTAGAGCAACTGCAATAAGCAACACACGATCACTGTCAGACACACCAGATATCATTCTCTGTCACAGCCTTTCTCTTAAAACATAGGTATAATTACTTTTATTTCCTCTGTGCTTTGAAATGTGCAGATTCCTGGAAATATACAAATATTTCAGGGCTAAATAGCATTTGTATTTAAAAAAGAGACAGTTGAGGCATCGCTCACAGGACTATAGCTCAACCGCAACAATTTTAACGAAAAAGTGCCAGAAAAAAACAATGAAAAGAGCATCTGATTAATATAAGAACTTCACTCGGGAGCTGTTAGAGATTCATGTTGTCATCATAATGAAAATATAATGGATGTGATCAGGAGTGCCATTCATCTTCCATTTGTTGCATACCAAAGGTTTCTGCGGATGTATTTATTTATTTTTCTTTTTGCTCTCATTCATTTTTCAGAAATTATTTTCTTAGTTAGAAATAAAACGAATGGGAAGGTGCAGGAACAGCCTTTGATATCAGGAGTTAGGGCTCATCCCTGAGAAAAATAAGAACAGATTGAAAATGCTAAGTAGTAAAGTTGTCTTTGACTAACCAAGAAAGCTCAGGCAAGGACAGAGGTCCAGAAGGGCAAGATGATCTTTGAGAGAAAGAGGCAGGAAGAGATGCTTCTTTTGCAGTCTTGCTCATAAGAACAGATTAGGTGCACAAATTATTCTGTAAACACTGAAGCGCATGAAGCTTCCTTTCCTATGGGTTTGGGTTCTGAGCCACCTGATTCAGTTACAGATCTCCCTGCTCATTGCTGGGGGATTGTGCTAAATGAGCTTTGAAGGTCCCAAACTATTTTACGATTCTATGAATATTCAAAATAATAGCCACATATAGAAATCCTTATAAGAGTTCTCTACTCTCTCAGAAGATACGTGCTCACATTATGATTTTTCCCTCAATGGGGCACATTTAAGTTCTCGGTTCTCTTAGCTACCCATCTTTTATAGCTTCTTAATGACAAAATAAGTTATTTTGAATGTCTCCCAATTTGGTTGTTTTTTTTGTAATTGACTCATGATTAAAAATGGAGATACATGCAAACAAATACTTCTGATAGATAAAACAGATATTCCAAGTCTTGTTTCCTTAAGACATATGAAAGAATAAGAAAAAGGTAAAGATAATTCTAATTCTCTATTCATATGTCCTTTATTCATGCCAGTGAGACTGCCAGCATTTCTGTGTCTCATTATCACCCATCCGGCTTCAAATCTCACTTCTTTAATTGCTGTTATGGGATCACAAGTTCCCATAGAGATCGATGTCCATTGCCAGTGGTTTATTGGTATTCAATTGTATTAAATCTCTGATACTATGCTATGGTCCCTTTCACTTTTTATTTTTAGTCTATACTCACTTTCAATAACTAATAAAAAACCAGATAAATATAATTTTTTTCTCAATAAATGATATTTTGTCCAGGATATACACTAGGTTAAACTTGTGGTAATGAAAATGAACCATCCTGAATCACACTGTTGTTTGACTAATATAACAGAAATCTCAAGTGATAAATAAACTCATCCCACTTATTATCTCAGTTATTGGCTTTGCATCTCAGATAAAGGAAGCAGAAGAACACCTAATTTTGTAGGTCGTTTGAGGGACTCATTGGCAGACAGCTCAAGCTTCATGTTCTTGTAATTAGAGTCTCTGTAGGAAGTTAATTTTTATGATGGAGATCAAAATACTGGTAAGGACTGGAACCAATCAATGCCTCAGTTGTAATATATTGACTCTCAGGTGCTAGTGATGACTTCCTGCACCTGAGATGCATCTCAGAGATGCAATAATTTCATATTTGTTTCTCTAGTTCTTTAAATAGACCGCTGGAGCGTTCAGCAAAACAAACATTTGATTCCTCTTTGGCCTGCACTGAAGCACACACTTGGTGAGTTATCAGGTGCAGCTGATGGGTATTGTCCAGCTGTGGAGTGGTCATTTTACAACCAGTTCAGCCTCAGGCAGCTGTTTGACCATGTTTATAAAATCATAGAACCATAGAATGGTTTGGGTTGAAAGTCTGAAGTTCATCTAGACCAACCCATCTGCAATGAGCAGGGACATTTTCATTTAGATCAGGCTGTTCAGAGCCCTGTCCAACCTGATCTTGAACGTTTCCTGGTATGGAATACTTACCACCTCTCAGGGCAACTTAACATATTTGCTCTGCTCTTCTTTGCACGGGGATATCAAGGTGGGTTTGATACTATAATGCCTTTTAGTGGACATTTTCACTCGTACTCCTGGATCAAGTGTTATCTCTCTGAATTCCTACGAAGTTACTTCCTCTCAGGCATTTTTATTTTCAGCAATGGAGAAGATGCCGTTTCTCATTGTTTGTGACAGGCCTGATATTGATATCACAAAGCCTGAGGGGAATAAAAGAATAAACACTTGATAAAAGAATGATTTAAGATTAATAGTTGCCTGGTGAAGATTCATGATAAAACATCCCATAAAGACATTGCTTGCCCACAGTGCAGAATTGCTTTAGCAGTCATGACTGAGTGAAATAGAGCAGAAGGAGGAAGTCTCATTTCAGGGGATGCTTATCTCTTTTGCAGCCTTATCTCTGCTCCGGACATGTGAAAAGTTGGAAACCATTTTTTGGAAGAATTACTTGGAAGCAATTAAGACAGGTCATTTGTGAGAAGTAACTCTCACAACAGAAGTAATTCTGCAACAAACACATTTTTTACCGACTTCCTGGGCTTATGTTTGTAAACAGAAACATCAGAATATCACAAATATGTGTCTGCTTCCTGTTGTCACTTGTGGCTCTCAATGGCAGCTGCAACAGATATTTCTGCTGAAAAAGAATCAAACCTTAGTACTCTAAGCAAAGGAAAACATCTCCAGCAGTCAAGAAGTGATTGCACTCAGCTGATTGTTTCTGCTGGCAAATGACAGTGATTAACGCTATGTCAGTGCTTCTCAAAACGTTGGTTCATCTGTGTCTGTGCAGCATTATTCTCAGCAGCAGCTCGGTTTCTTCAAGACTCAGTAAGAGGAGAAATTGTAATTGACTTCTGCAAGTATTGATGCTCATTCACTCCAAGGAACTGAACTGCTGCCAGAAAGTGAAAGCTTCATGAAGTTTTGCAGACAATAATCACAGCCCACACTTGCTCCTACACCCGGTCCCTTGAGAAACTGAGCAGCTGATGGTTTAGGCTCCATTTGAACTCTTTGGTCATGACCTAAGGAGTGGGGTGAAGAGGGAGAGCCAGTGCTCCTGCTGTATTTCCATCGTGATCTGAAAAATGCCAATCATGGAAGGATGTTGCTTCCCTTTCTAATAAAGTTTCGGCTGAATTTCAACAAAAGACAGCTGAGCACCATTGAAATTCTGAACCCATTTGTCTCTTTCCCCTGATGGCACTCTGAAAAAGCCTTCACAGATCAGTTATGGACTAAGCAGGAAGCAGACAAAGGGTTTCACTGCCTTTAAAATTGCCCAGCTCTCTCTGAAATGTGTTAACAGGTATTCTTTGAGTTGGTATGTCAAGCTGTTGTCCTACTTATTTCCTTGCACTGAGTCCATCTGGTCTCCTTGAGCCAGATTCTCATTGCATTTAGACTCCAATGTTCTAAAGAAATGATGTGATCACATTTTAGCATGAATGAAGCCACATCAACGTATTTGAGGTTAAGGAAGAGCTTATGTGGTAGCAGTTCAGCAAACACTTAGATCCACTGACATCCATAAGGTTAAGTAATTTAATCGGGGTTTTAAACTAGAGTATATATCAGCAAAATATCACTTGTTCTTCTTGAAAAAAGAAACTTCCCATAACTCTACTATGCCCTGAGTTGGAGAGTTTTGACCATTTATTTCTAATGTGTCTTAAGATGGCTTAGTTCTGATTTCATTTCTGCTCTGAGAAGTACAAGAACGAGATAAAGTTATAATTTCCATAAACACCAAGGTGAAAAAAACCATGATGGTGCTATCACCTTCTCTAATTTGGCTATTATCACAGAGAACTATGTGCAAATGGTACATTTATATGCAGTTCGCAAATGGCTTTGCTAATTCCAGCCGCTCAATGTGTCCTACATATGCCCCATGTGGTGTCTGTGGGCGAAGCAGATAAACAGTTGAGTTTCTGCAAATATAGTGTTAGGATCAGCATTTTGCTTAAAAATTGCTTTTTCAAGGGGCATGAATTAGCCTGTTTATTCCCATACAGGAGCCAAAGAACTGAAGAGTTCACTTTATTTAAATGGCATCATAAATACTGGTTTGCATCTAATTTACATGCTACTGGCAAACACGTATTTTTGAGTGAAATTATTTTTTATGAGACATGCTGCACAGTTAGGTACCAGTTAAAGGAATTATAGCTTTAAAATATTCTTGTAAAGATATATTTAAAATCCTGACATTAATACTTTTGAGATTTCAATCATATTAATAGCATTTAAAAATAAAATAATTTTGTTGATCTCAGTGCTAAATAAGTTTCAACAAAATGCCTTCCTGAAAGAGACTTTATGTATTCATCTTTTAACCACTGAAGCAGTGAATGGGAATTCAAGTGCTCATAGTTCAGTCCTACCTTAGATTTTCCTTGCTGTTATAGGTACTCATTCTCTAATATCCTCAGTTTTATCACCAGTAAAATGGAGGTGAAATTATTTCTTTTATCCAACCCCTATTTTTGGCAATTTTTAACTAGAAGTACTGCAGTCAGACTCCAGCAAATGGGGCTGTTGTTCGGCTAGAAAAAGCTTGTTTATGACAAAAAAATTAATCACTTCTTGGATTTTCACAGTTCACGTAACAAGCAAATGTTAGGATTGGGACAAAATTAGTTTGGCTTTTTTGTGTCTTTTGAAACACAGCAATAAGTGAATGTCTCTTCATGTACTTGTTCTTGGATGTAGAATGCATTCAACATTCAGGTCTCAGAGGTCTAGAAATATTTTGCCTGTTTACTATAAAACTGGGATGATACATAGTACAGTTAATTCAAGAATAATATGAGGCATTATGTACCTCACACACATACCTGTAGTCACAGCATGTCTCATTTTTTGACTTCTCTGTTTAGATAAGTATCACATTATATTTAAATATTAAAGTTTGTTAAATATTCTCTTCACATGGTGACACATCCAGGCTTTTTGGTTATCTTCTCAAATAATATTCTGCTTAAAATATGCCCAAAAGAAACTTGCTTACTGTTTTTCTTATGCTTTAGCTGTCACAGAAACATAGAATATTCCTGCCTGATTGTGGAATTCCCAAAACTCAACATGTTTCTATTGTAATTCACAGATTATGGACAAGAAACATAGATACGATACATACATATGTGTGTGTGTGTGTGCATACATATAATGGATATAATATTCAGGAATGTGTTATATGAATGCTCATATTTCTATGATAAAGAGCTTTCTTGTTCATGCTACAATCTTTTAACTGTATATGGACATGTCCCCTAAATTGCCACGAACACACATACCTAAATATTTATAATTCAGTTATGAACCAAAGTATGATGGACCTACGTAGTGAAACTATGACAGCTTGTCTTTAAAAGCAGTGCTTTCCCAATGTAACTTAACTTTTATTTCCCAGAACCACCTATAACAGGGCTCCTAACAGTCAAATTTTTGTAGCTTATAATATTTCTACTAGATCTGCCAGCAAGGAAAGCAATAAGCGGTAATATTGTAGTTTTGAGAGGAGTGATAGTCAGTGCCACAATAAGACACTAAATTCTAGGCTTTCAACCTGGCTGCTCATTCTTGCTTCAGAAATGTCCAGATATCTAAGTCCTGTTTTATTGACTGTCAGTCTTGTGCTGATGTTTCTGATACCTTAATGCATCTTCAGCAGCATGAAGTACTCATTTGTGGTCAATTACATCGAGACCACTTTGGTAGGAGATTATTAGGTGCTGTGCATATTTGAACAGAGTCAACCTCTAAATATATGATGTAGTAACACACCAAGGATATCCCTACTTTGACATTTACAACTCAGCTTGGATGTCGCCTTTCAATAGTCCGTGACACTGAAGGTGCTTTTATAGATCTGTTGTGTACCTTATAAGACATAGTATGGCAACAAGACCACCTAGGAAGAGTTTTAACAGGAAGCACAGCAGTTGCTTGCTTCTGGCAGATAAAATTAAATAACAACTTATAGACTTGCTTATAGAGTCTAATGTTCGTAACAGATCATGCCAGCTGCTCCTGTTTGGCTGATTACTAATAAAGGAGTGCCCACTTTTTTTAATTTGAGATAATTCCTTATTAGATAGTATCAGATCTCTTATCCAGAAACTACTAGGAAGCACATATATAACTGCTAAGTGGAAGCACAGTTCTCAGGATTTATTAGCAGGGACTTCGACAGTCAGTGTTGTGGAGGGCTTTGAATTTCCTATTAAGATAATGCTGGATTGATGGAGTCTGCACAAACGTGGTCTCTGGCACTAGATGGAACAACTCTTCCAGCTTCTCCCTCCTGGAAAGCTCCTCTGTGGCTTCAGGTGAGTTAAAGCTTATGGTGGCTTCATGTGTGAAAGATGTGAACCGGGTTAGATGTTGAATTGCCAATTGAAAGAGCTACAGGAAGATGTGGACAGAGTGCGTAATTTAGCTATGCTTTTAGTAGGAGTTTGGATCTGAAAATCATAAGTCTTTTCCAGCATATATTACTCTTTATTTTCCCCATACACTGTGCTTCTTGGTCTTCCTAGTGATCTTTTCCATTCTTCTGGTGTCAGATTTAATTACGAGCAATAGGTGGGAAGACAGAAAGAAGATGCTGGGCTAATACATTTCCTGTGCAGGATTCATGTTGCATATTAGGAAAGCTCTAAGGACACCAAGAAGGGGCATAAATTAAGAGACAGGAAGCATTTCGTACTCTCATCATCTGCAAAGTTATGCTCCGGAACAGCCACGAACTGCAGGCTGAGTATGTTTGGATATTCATGTACGCATATCCAAATACCAGTGGGAGAGATCCTCTTAAATTGAAGGTAGGTGGGTATTTATTTGAAATGTTTGTTTTCTTATACTTTAAGACATTTATTTTGTTTAGCTGCTTAGCAGCATACAAACAAATATGCACACACAGAGCTGTATACCATTGAGAGCTGTCTTTTAAGCTGGATTTTGAAGCCATTGAGCTGTTACTCACAGCTTGGTCCTTAAGGACCAGTTGCTCATACAAATTCAGCATCTGTACTTCAAAGAAACACAGAAGATTAAATAGGAAAGGCTATCTTTGCTGTTACAGAAAGAGGAAAACGCCTCTCACTCGTTTCACTGAGTAAAAGACATTTGTTCCCTAATGTCATTTTCATGTCTAGTACACCCTATATTTATCAGAGTTTAAACCAACAAAAGTACAAGAAATCAGCAGGAATCCCATTTAACCTCATTTATTGGACACACTCAGCACAGGTATTAGGCACACTGAGCACTAGTGAATTATTAAAGATTGTAGTAGATATTAAATGCTCTGTAGGCAAACAGCCAAATAGATGTCTTTCAGAATTTCTATCTTCTAATAGGAGCCCCAGGACATTTTAGCTAATAAATGACAGCTCAACTGTTTATACAACAGAATTCATCTCTGAAGCTAAAAACTGGCATCCCAGGAAAGAAATGGGCATCCTGAGTCAAAGAAACCATGCTGGAAGGCATGCTGGAAGGATGCCTTCAGAACTGCCCAAACCTGCTGTGTACTTTTGTCACTGATTGAACCCCTATGCTCCTGGAGATGGTAAGAGTAGTGACAGAATGGAGATTTGCATGAGCTGGAATATAGTGAGGTTGCAACAATACAGCAAGGACAAAAGAAATACAAATTTGAACTGTTACCTGCAATCCACAGTTGCACTGGTTATGAGTCCTAGGTAGCTAGCTCCAGCTCAACAAGATGACCATTTAGCTGAAGCTTTTATTCTAGATCTAGCTGTACTGAAGCCATGCTGCAGAACTGAAACTACTCTATAGGCACTGCAGACATCAAAGCTTTATAGCGGGTCTTGAAGTATTGCTGTCTAACCATAGAAAAAGTATAGCTCAAACCCTATGTGGAAGAACATGTCAAATAAGTAGGGAAGTTTAAATCACCTCCACCTCTGTAGTTTTGCAGGAGCAAATGGTCTCTTTGGTTCTTATTTCTGCACTCAAAAACTATACACAGCACTAAAGAAAAAAGATCAGAAAAAAGAAAAGATAGACTCAAACACTAGTAAAAATAGTGAAAAGAAGATGAGATCAGCTTAGACAAAAAAAGGGTCAGTCCAAAAACCCCAAACTCTAGCAGAGGCCAACCCTACAAAGGGAAATCATGAAACAATTGAAAATGCATCCCAAAGTTAGGTTTTGTCTTGTATATAACCACCACTGGCATTTCAGCCTGAGGGTTAGGAGGTATCGTGATTCTTTAACTTACCTTTCTAATGAAGAATGATTCAGCAGTTCCCCTTTGCCTTTACAATTTTTATTTCAGTGTTTAAATGCTTAGTATTGTCATGACCTCGCGAGGCAAAAGAGTCTTCGTGTTGGAGGCAAATCAAAGGAAGAGTTATTTTGATTTAAAGTGTTTGACTTTTTTGTGTAACAGTTCAGTTTACTAATGACTTCAGGGTCTGGGGATTATGATATGAGTACCTGAAGGATATAAATATCAATCTAGAAAATAAGTTAATGGGATAGAAAGACAGTAAAATAATAAGTACTGAATGGTTCTGATTGTTAGATGCATTATAATGGAAATAATGAGAAAAGCCAAGTATGTTCTAATGCAGATATCCATTAGGGAAAGGATTACTTTCCTCTGGATTGGATCGAAAGGTCCGAAAGTCATTATTAGATCTATTCAACCCAAAAGGTATTAAGTTTCCAAGAGTGTACTGTAAAACAGTGTTCTTAGCAGAGTCTGGATCCTGGCATTCAGTTCCGCTCCTGAAGAACTCACAAAAGATTCTCCACGCATTCGAGAAGACCATAATCAACTAGATGTTCTTTTTCTTTTTCCCTGTATTTGATATCACTTAGACATTTTGATTGTTTTTCAGTCAATTTAAAAGCACACTGTAAGAATGAATGCTTGCGCAAGAGTAGTGCTTGTTGTCCCAATTGTTCTTGCACTGAAGTCTCATAGAAGCAATAGCTGTCAGACAGGCACTTACGTTAAGTACCATGTTGACATTAAAAGAATTGGGAAAAGTGCCCTAAAGTGTATTCCCCTCCCAACACTCATCCCAGCAGAAGGTAACATTTACTCCTCAGCCTGGGATAAATTACCATATTAATTATTCAAAATACTTAATGCCATCAAATAGGAATGAATTTACCAGGTGCAGTCATGATCTAAACACAAGAAATCAATAGAGTTTAAAGGCCTCAGTTCTCCATGAATAATTAACTGGGTCTTCTCATGAAGTGCAGGTAGTAGAGAGTGTATGAATAGCCTGAGGAGAGAGGAGGCAGGTCAGCCCAAATTGCAGCTCCAACTAAGAGTGAATTCTCCCTTCTTCAAAAGCCCATACCTATGATAATGTTAGCACCTAAGGGAATACTTTTAGTGTGATGGACTGACAGAGAGCTCTGAGAACAGGATGCAGCTGTGCAAACCAACTGTGCTTTGAACCAGTGGAATAAACATCCCATGCTCTGGTGACTGCACAATGAGACAAGCACACGTAAGCCTTCCTTTGTTTGGTAGTCTCTGCCATCACAAAACTATGTTGTGACACCTGGACAAATCTGTGACATTGGAAATCTAGCCCAACTCTTAAGATGCATATTACAGTCAATGGTTATCCACAGGAGAAAATTCAGCCTCTACCACTCCTTATTCACTAGGGACAGTTCTTGTGCTTGTTATGATACAGAAACCAAATGTTTCTTCATGGCCTTTTACTTGACATTTCCTAGCACTGACCTCACAGCATGGAGCAGTTTGTATTTGCTGGCTCAGGTGTGGGAAGGTGGATAGTTGCTTGCATACAATAGCTATAAAAGTTTAACTCAGTCATGCCTTATCCTCACAGAAACAACATGGTGAAACAACTTTTAGAAATACAAAGTCAAATTTGCAGTACAAATCAATATAAAGCATATCTAGGTGAGAAGTTGTTTTGCTTTCAGTAGTTTTGGGATAGATGAGTGTACAGCTGAGTGGTTAACATGCTTTGCTTAATAAAGCCTTCCTTTTGACTTTGGCTTGCCTTGACAGTTAATGTAGTTAACAGTGGGTAGACATTAAACACTATTTAGGTGTAGGGAATGAAATTCAGGTTCTGGCCTTTCCTAGCTCAGTGCTCTCCCAGTGAAATATCACTCAGACCACTGTGGCTGCCCTCATTGCAAGACCTGTGCCAGGGTGTTGGCAGTGAAAGCTGCAGGCTGGCCCTTGTGAGGAGAAGCCAAGGATGCTCTGTGCCCTGTTCCAGCCTTTATCTTGGCCTTTCTCATTTCCCTCTGCACCTTTTGAGGGAGAGTGGACAGTTAGCTGCAGAGCTGGCAGTTGTCCATGGCTAAGGTGAGTCAAATCTGCCCCTCCACTCCACCAGTTCTTCCTCCTCCTCTGGCCTTGATGTGCTGAAGTGTTCCTTCTTTCACTTGTTTTTCCCTTATTTCTCATAGTACCATGCAGTGGTTTTGTCTTTTCTTAAAATATGGCCATGTCCAGCAGATGGGACATGAACACCCATAAAGGCTCTTAGTCACCTACCACACAACTTCATTGTGGCAGTGAGCTCTTCCCAACCCACATGAACTGATGACCATGGGAGCGATGAGCAGTGCCTTCACCTTTGCCTGGCTGAGAAAGTCTTGAGGGAATGCTCTGATCAATGAGCTGGGCAAAGGATGAGCAATGCCTGTCACAGAAACACCTAATCCATGCACTAAATTGGGCACCTCGGTTTAGACACACAGAATTCCTTTCCTCCCCAGCATATCAATGCCAGAGTGAAGCAGAAGCACCATATGGGAAAGGGGATATTCCCAAGAAAATGAACTGTGCGAAGCTGGTGGGATGGTGGAAATGCACGCACGCTCCTTCCATCTTCTAATTCCTTCTCATACTGATTTTAAGGCTAAAAAGCGTGTGGTGTGGTAGGTACCTTCAACATTTTCTATGAATCTGGAATGACATCTCCTCATCTAAGGAGACAAGATGCAGTGTTGGAAAATGAGTGTCCCTTCTTGATTGACTCCTGTGGGATGCTCACTTACTGCTTGTCACTGAATCCTATTTAATTACATCGCTTCCTGCTGCTTTTCAGCTTTCTGCACCCAGTCCTTTTTCCCTCCTGCTTGCCTGCTCACTGCTGAGAATGACAGCAAATTATTTTGGCATGAGTTGAGGGAAAGGGTGAAAATTAAGCTGAAGAAACAAAAATCTGAGAGACAGTAAAGCATGAATGCCATGCTCTCAGCCTGACTTGCTGTGAAGTGTCACGGCTATTGGGAACTGCATCAGGAACACATTCCTTTGGGATCAGCTACTGCAGCACACTGTCTCCAAAATGTTTTAAAAACAAAAAACATCCAGAGATCAGAAACAGAGAAAAATGTCAGACTAAAAACCAATCCTTCATTCCTACAAACTAGTGAATGCGATGTTAAAAATCCTTTGCCATGTAGGTAAATATGACAGAATGAACTGGAATTCTGTGACAGTATTGCAGATAAATCAGCTATGAGATTTTCTACATTTGGAAATGCTAGTGGGGCTCAGGAAAGCTTAACTTGGGCTCTTGGATATCTTTGATAGTGGTTACTTAGAATAGCTAGGGTAGAAAAGGACCTTAAGATCATCCAGTTCCAACCCTGCCGTGTGGGCAGGGGCACCTCACATTAGACCATGTCGCCCAAGGCTCTATCCAACCTGGCCTTGAACACTGCCAGGGATGGAGCATTCACAACTTCCCTGGGCAACCCATTCCACTGCCTCACCACCCTCACAGTAAAGAACTTCTTCCTTATACCCAATCTAAACTTCCCCTGTTTCAGTTTGAACCCCTTACCCCTTGTCCTATCACTACAGTCCCTAATGAAGAGTTCCTCCCCAGCATCCTTATAGGCCCCCTTCAGATACTG
>WYDI02001400.1:0-16503 GCA_009867235.2 Psittacus erithacus
GCCCCATCCCTGGCAGTGCTCAAGGCCAGGTTGGACACAGGGGCTTGGAGCAAGCTGCTCTAGTGGAAGGTGTCCCCCTGTGGCAGGGGTTGGAGCTGGATGGGCTTTAAGGTCCCTTCCCACCCAAACCATTCCATGATTCTATTATATATATACATACACAGACGTGAGGTGAGCAAGCGCTGGCGGGAGGCTCATATCACTTCTCAGAACACAAGACTCAAACCCAGAACCTGCCACTCTGTTGGCAAAAGCCACCAGAAACACACACTTTCTGTGTTTGATGTTTTAACTGTTCAGCAACGAACTCGTTTACCAATGAGTACTGTCCCGCCGCCCCGGTCCCGGCCGCCCGCTGCCGCCTGAGGTAACCCGGGGCCAGTTCAAATGGCGGCCTCCCCCTCAGCCCGTGGTGCACCGCGGCGCCAAGATGGCGGCGCCCAGCGAGGGCCGGCCGGGTCGCGGTGCTTCGTCGTTCCCGGGCACTGAGGGCAGCCCTTTCACCTTCCCCTTCCCCGTCCCGCACGGCGCCGCGGGCTCCGGGGCGGAGGAGCCGTCCAAGAAGCCGTGCCGAGCCTGCACGGACTTCAAGAGCTGGCTCCGCCAGCAGAGGAAGCAGGCAGCGCCGGGCGGCGGGGTGAGGCGGCGGCTTTCCCCTGCCACCCTGAGGGCGGTCTGTCGCCCTTAACCCCTACCGAGCTGTGCACTGGATCTCCATCCCCTAAGTGTTATGGGGCTCTGTGGCCCTCTCCTCGAGGCGTGAAGGGGCCAGGGGCAGGGATTCCTCTCAGTGGGAGGATGAAGCGGGCTTTCATGTTGTCCCACTGGGTGTGAGGGACTTGTTCCCCCATCTCCCCATCTGAACGCAAAGAGGTGCTTTCCCCGCCCAGTGCCAGATCCCCTCACAACCCTCTCTCCTGCTCCAGGACGTGACGGCCACAGAGGAGAAGGAGCCACCACCAAACTGCCCTCTGGACAGCGAGCAGCTGGGCCGCAGCACATGGGGGTTCCTGCACACCATGGCGGCCTATTACCCCGACCAGCCCACCAACGCTCAGCAGAAGGACATGAGAGACTTCATCAACCTCTTCTCCAAGTTCTACCCCTGCGAGCACTGCGCTGAGGATCTGAGGGAGAGGTGAGTTGGTTTGTGGTGGTTTCTGCCTGAAAAGCTGGGCTGCAGCAGTGATTTACGTATGGGCAGCTCTTCCTGCACTGGGGTTTGTAGCTGCTTGAACTGTTTTGTTCCATTGTTGCATCCATCAGCGATGCGCTTGACTCAAAAACCAGTATCTCTTCTCGTGCTGTCAGGTTGTGCGCTGCCTCCAAGGCCTCCCCGGGGCAATTGTGTGATTTTCTGGGTCAAACGGGACTTGTGCTCAGTTGTGGAGTTAGGCTGGGACTTGAAATCATTTGGCTTTCAGGAAGCGAGTGGTTTTGTACCCCGGAAAACCCCCTTTGTTGGCAGCCTCGGCGGTGGAGGCACGAAGTGTTACACTCCTGTTGCTGTCAGCTTGTTTCTTGAGAGTTTCAGCTCCTCTTTTCTGGATGGTGAACATGCAAGGAACCCGTTTGAAACTTAATTACTGACTTAGCAGATGCCACATGGCAAAGCAGCTGCTTGGCATTTTGATGAACTCGGGTACTTCTTGCTTTTTATCATAGCTGAGCTGTTGGTTCCTGCATCTTTTCCAGTTGACAAGAGTAGGCAGTGAATGAAATCAAGCCAGTTGCAGCCATCAGTATTTTATAGTGGAGGATTGGCCTCTAGTAATTTCTGGGCTCTCTCTGGGACTCATCTTGCAATAGCAGAGAGGGCGATTCTGGCTGTCTGTGTGGTCTGTGCCTGCTTTGGGAATTGAGCTTGGTGGCTATAAGGAAATAACATTTGTTTCCTCTTCCCTGTTTGCAGATTACGTACAAATCAGCCTGATACTAGCAACAGAAATAACTTCTCCCAGTGGTTGTGTCTTCTTCATAATGAAGTGAACAGGAAACTGGGGAAAGCAGAATTTGACTGCTCTCGTGTGGATGAGCGCTGGCGAGATGGTTGGAAAGATGGGAGTTGTGATTAATCTGTAGAGACTGCTTTGGAAATCTATCAGACCAATCCAAGCTGGTGTGGAGTCACTACAGGGAAATGTGTGAGTCGGTAACTGTGTGTTTGTGTGGGTGACTGCTGTGGCTTGTAGAAATAAAGGTAAACCAATTCTAAAAGTGGATTTGAAAAGCTGATCCTAATAATATTTTGATAACTGATGACAAAAATGTATTACTTGAGGGACTGGGGCCTCACATTTGGCACAGCAATTGCCAGAAACCTGAGAAATTAAGGCACTGACAAACTCGTGGAGGCTTTTTCATGATGACATTTCCTTATTTTAGGGGTTTTTGCTTGTTTCTGTGACTGTTCATTTTCCCTGAATAGAGCTGCCCTGTGGCATTTCATGTTTTTCTGCGGGCGTTATCCTAATGGTTTAGAAAATGCATCTGATTAATTCTGATTTTCATTTGCTATTCATGCCCTGCTTTGCACCAAGTCTGTACCCCCGGATCTCTCTCTCTCTGACATCTCCAGTGCTTCTTGTTAAATTTTTACCCAGTTCCTTTGCTAAAAGGCTTCAAGGGAGGTACATTGAATTTAAATACTGAAATCATGAAGCCCAGATTTCTCATTTTATTCTTGTATTTGGCTTATCATGTATGAGGGTGTTGTAGAAAGGAAAACTAAACCAGGGCTAGGCAACATTCATCTAAAGAATGAAGTGTCAACTGGATGAAATCCAGATGCTTTAAACTGATTGCCAATTTTCTTTGGATCTAGAAGTGCTAAGTTCTCCTGAACTATTTACTGTTAAAGCAAATAGCCTCTTAATCACTGCTATGAACTGTGATCAAAATAGCTTGACACCTGTATCTGTAATGAAGCATATTCAGCTCTATTTTACATATAGCATTCCTGAGATGTGTTTTGAAGTTCTTGGTTGGCAGTTGCTGACCTGGCTGATATTCTGGTGTTATCCCCTAGCTAAAAACCTCTCTAGATCAAAAGGACTTTACAAGCTCCCTGCAGTATTTGAGTCCTGCTTAAGGCTGCAATGTCACCTTAATGTAGTGTTTATTGCACAGGGGACTCAGTAGCCCCTTGGGTAGCTTCCCTCTGTAGGTACTGGTCAGCATCCATGCTATGTGGTTTTTTCCTAGGTTATCTATACTGCATCCATGTATCAATACAGAAGTGTGAATTTCAGATTCAAGTGAAACAGCAGCATAAATGATTAACGCCCTATGCATGTAAACATGTATCTCTTGATAAAAAGAGTCAGCTAACAAACAAAAGTCAAAAGAATTTCAAGTCCTTAGAGTAGATATTGAGATAATGCCCTTTACTGCATTTCTGGCTGTGAAAGAGTTTACTCAAACCATTACAGTGGAAGGCTTTTCCCTGCTGTACTTCCTGCTGAGGCTTTCTTGTGCATTGTAGAGCTTTCTTATTTCACGTGCTACTGTACCTCTGTAAACTTAACTCTTGCTCATAGAGTGTTACCTGGAAATACCAATGGGACTTTTGTAATGATAGGAGTGTGATGACAGCTGCTACTTCAGAGCTTTGATCTTCGAACCTGCGTGCATGGGGCTCCTCTGATTAGAAAAGCAAAAAGAACTTCAGAAATGCATTTCAGTGTTTTGTGGTACAGTCAAATTCTTTCAAGCCAGACCTGTTAAAACAATACGAGGCAGATTTTATGGGCTAGTTGTTCTTGGAAGTTTTTTATGTAGTAACATTTCTAAACATGAACCCAAAGCCAATGATAAGTACTTCATATAATGATAAGGTACTTCATGAAGCATTCAGTCTAGCTTATGACTTGAAGGTGTCATTTTGGTTATTAGAAATGCTTGGCTAATTTCCCTATCAGTATTGAGCTTAGAACAAATAAATTCCAGCTCTTGGTTTTTGTCTTTTGGGTGGTAAACTCGGTCCCCAAAATGAAGTACATTGGTATCCACTAGTGGGGAGAGGACCAACAAAAAGGCTGTAACCCTCTGCTGTTGTCAGCATGACCTAAACTACCCAGTTCTATCTGGATACTGTTAGCAGTGGGGTGTGTGGACAGGCATTTGCTTTGGACTTGGTTGTGTTTGTGGAGGAATTTACGCATTTTACCTTCTAATCTGCCCTTGACTGTTCTCCATGACAGTCTCATCAGCTGTGGAGCAGGTGATGAGATTCTTCTTTGTCTGTGTCAGTGTAGATAAGCAGGTTGGGAAAACCCCTGCCTCTTTTCTTTCCATCTTAATACTGAAAATGGGCCAGGGTGATGAATGGCACTTGTGTGCAAGTGCCCTTGATCTCTGAGTCCTGGGAGTGCCGCTGCCTTCTGCTGGCAAGCGGTTGGTGCTGGGCAGGTGCCGGGTAACCTTCCACCATCCACATACCGAGAGTGTAGAGGGGAAACCAGATGTGTATCCTGCTCAGAATCAAGGGAGCAGCTGTGGCAACACAACATTTTTGTCACCTAATGTTGCTCAAGGAGGTGGTAGAGGTATGCAGAAGGAGGAGCCCCTTTGCCAACTCATCCTGGCAGTGGTGCAGGGATGTAGGGAAGAGCTTTAAAGCTGGTGTCTTTAGTGAATTCTTCCTAATAATGAGGCCACCCCTGTGGCTGCTGGGATGTTAATGAGGCAATTTGTAGCTTCATTAAGTGGCCATTTGGTAAAATAGATGCTTGCATTCTCTTCTCTTTTTACTGCTTTGCAGAAGAGCTTTGACTTCGGTGATCCTCAGGGATATCATTGTCTTTGTGGACTTCACTATATGGGTAGGAGGGGATTTTTTTTGCTGCTCATTTGTACCACATCTCAAGTTTTAGTCTTATGTAAGGAATTCCTATTGAAGATGACTCGTATTTGTGTACAGAAAATTGTGAATTCTCTTCTAAATGCACTTGACTAAACTAGTTTTAAAAATACCTGTAATTCAAATGATATTTCCTGTTGATGTGAAAATAATAAAGAAACGGAGTTTATTCCTGGCTTCCCTACTGCATGAGACCCTAGGAAAAGGCATCATATTGTGCTGGGGTGTCTAACCTTCTGCATGCTGATATATTAAGCTCTGAGCTTGCTTGCTCAGCTGAGGCTGTGTGATTCTGTGGGTATTGATCAGCCAAGGTGGGGCTGCAGCTGGACCTTCTCTGTTGTGCTGCTCAATTGATGCAGTTCTCAATGTGCCAAGAAGCTACCACAATGCAGATGTCTTGTCCAGCAGGTCCTTGCCCATTATAGGAGATGGGTTTCATGTGGGGACCGGTGGGGTTATTTATGGGGTTCAAGTGTTGCATGTTTCTAACAGCATTAAGGGTAGTGCTGCAGTTAGGAGTAGCTCAGATCCTGAATTAGAGCAGGGTGGCAGAGGAAGGTGTCATCCACTGAAGAGCAGCATTTGTTAACTGGGTGTTCACCACACAACCATGCACATCCCATCCCATCTGCCAGAAGGGAGAAGCTGTTTCTTACCAATATGAGGAGCCCTTGCAAGCCAAAGCGCAGTCAGGAGCTGGTGCTGCCTATGGAGCTTGTGGGACCTTACTCAAGAGCTGCTTCTGTGCAGTAGGCACCTGGCTAACCTTCAGCTTCACAGACTCACTGGGCTTGTGCACTGGTTTGCATTCATAGCTGAACTTTATTTCTCCTTTTTTCTCTCCCTCAAGAAAGTAAAGAGCAGGGAGCCATGAGGGAAGTGTCCACTTTGTGAATGGGAGGTGGAGTTGCTGAAGCGAGTAACAAGTGTGGATGTTGGCGGAAGCACCGCTATGCCCTTAACATTTTCCCAGGGATTAGCTGTTCCTTTCCAGTGTGTTGGGTGAATACAGTCTCCTGTTTGTAGTAAGATTCTCAAGAGTTGCTTTTCTTGCATGTGTCTCTTGCTCCTGCCTGTGCCAGGCAATGTGTGATATTTCTTCCCATTGGATTTTTACAGGCTTGGAGAGGGAAGGGTTTTGATTTCTGTTTGGGGTTTTTGCTCCTTCCTATCAGCATTGCTTTTCTTTTTCCCATTCCTGGAATAGCTGTTCAGGTATTTCGTCTGAATGATGGAGGGGAACTGTTGAGGATTTTGTGGAGTCAGGAATAAGCTTCAGTAGAAACTGCCAGCAAGGTCATGTGAAGTCAACTCTTGATTTTGTGGGCTAATAGGAAATGGAATAAAGCAAAACCACAGCTAATAGTATATAGGGAAATCAGCAGTTAGAACATAGAGGATTCTCAAAGGGGATGGGGATCCACACTGTGGTAGCTGGAGCCCTGACCTGGACTGGTAAGTTCCACAGGGACAGGTACACTGACGCCATGTGCTGACTCCAAGCTGGCTGACACAGCTCAGGTGTGTCTGCACCAATGCACAATTAACTCCCAGTGAAGGGAGCTGAGATGCTGGTAGCTGACATGCAGCAGCATCTACTGTGCAGCAGCAAACTTGCCACCACTCACAGAACCCTGGAACAAAGGGTGGCTCCTACCAGCTGAGGATAAACAGGGCTCAGTGCCCTGCTCTGTGCTGATCCCGTGGTATCTGTTGTTGTTGCCAGTTCCTAATCTTTGCCGTTACTCTTAATGCTTCCGGGGGTAAAGTCTAACAGGCAGCACTAGCGTTTGCCAAGCACTGAAACTGTTGTTCCCCTTGGTGTGTGACAGTCCCATCTGCATGTACAGGGCTAGTGAAGAGCAGCTAATACAGCTCAGAAAGGCTGGCATTTAGGCTTAGAGCATCTGGCCTGGTCAAGCACATAGATTGAGCTCCTGGTACTCAGGCCTGCTGAGTTCTGCCCCTGCCTCCCATGACCTTGCTGCATTGTGCAGCAGAAAGGTGCCTTCTGCTTCTACGTGTCGTGCTGTCACAGGCTGTTGGTTTTCCTTGTGAGCACTCCCCATGCAGAGCCTCTTCCCGGTCCCAGCTTTTCCCTCCCATGTATTGCATACCATCATGCTGCTGGCTTGTGCTGTCGCTGCGATGTGCTTCACAGGGGTGATGCTGCAGGGGGAATTTGCTTTGCATCTTAAGCGAGCGAACAGTAGAGGGCAACAAACCATGTGCTGGGCTGATTTTCTTGTCTCCAATGTTTCTCTGGAACAGACTGCTCCAAGTACCAAATGTTTTCCCTCTTGCTAGTCCCTTTCCAGGGGTTTTGGGAGGAGACTTTGGTGACTTCAGTTACTTTTCAAACTTGTATAGCTACCTAAATGAGGGATGTGTTATTTTTCTGCCTGCAGCTAAATTCTTCACTTGGAAGTATAATAAAACACTTTCTGGATGCTGTTTTCAGCATGTTTCCTACCTGATCTTCAGCCCATAGCTGGTCATACATGGAGAAGTTCTGGCTTTATCATGACATTAACAGATTGGAAAGGGTTTTAGTCAGGGAAGGGATCAAACCTAATTGGCGTGGTTGTCATCTGCTCTGGATGCTCTATGGAAGAAAGAGAGGGTTTGAAAGGAAGATCACAAGACAGTCATGACTTCAGAAAGCTGTTCCTTTTGAGATATGGGGATGCAGCCCAGCCTTTCCACAGGGCAAGAGCTAAGAAGAAATCCCATTGAGTTTCATGGGAGCCTTGCTTTGAATTACCAGACCTGTGAGAGGAAAACACAGCAGAGACCAGGCAGCTATTTTGTGTGGTCTCTTCAAGCTCCCATTTTTCCCAGGTCACCAAGCTTTAGGTCTAAACTCAAATCCCAGTACTCAGTGGTGTTGTATGGGGACTTTTCTTTCCGATGCTGAGGACAGTGAGGCAAATCTGGGATTTCTCTGCTTCCTCCATCCTTGACATCTGGCCTAAGCTATCAGGAATGTGGAAAAGTGGATTCTGTGCCTGTGCCTCATGTCATGCTTCTTGGATGGGGTCAAAGATATGCAAGGCATCTAAGACAAGGCCTATAGAGCTGGAGTCTTGAGAGAGCAACATTCAGTTTGTTCTTAGTCATAAGCTTCTTGCTGGGCTCCAGGTAAGTCACTTCATCTTCTGTAGCCACACTTCCACTTCTGCAAAATGGGGATAAAAATAGCACTTTCAACAGCCTTTGTATCTCCTGTGTAGATGAAAATCTCTCTCAGAGAGGCTATTTTAATGTGCTTGTACTGCACACTATTGGGCCAGAGATTGTTTCCTATAATAAAATCACTCATCTCAATCCATCCCACAAATCTCCTTTACGTCAGGTTACATCTTTCTTTTGAATATGAGGAGCTGTTTGGTATTTGCTGTGTTGAAAAATGAAGTGCCTCTTGTATTTAGTATATATTCACCACAAATACCATATGCGTTACACAGACATCATGGCCCTTACTTCCTCAAGAAGTTGCACTGTGGATGTGCCTCTGTGCTGTAACACAAGCAGAAATGAGAGTAAAAGATATGAAATGGGAAAGCACCTTTGGCAGCCAAGCTTGGTGTAGCTCAGATGAGAGCTGCAGAAGCTCTGCATGTCAGAGCATGGCTCAAGCTGCTCAGAGGCTGCTTCTTGTCAGCTCTGCTTACATTACCACCCCTGCTCAGTGCAGGTAGTAGATAAGTACTGAATTCCACTTATTGGTTAGGCCCTACATAATGTGACTTGCTGTTGTGGTCTGAAAGAGGTCCCTTTGGGAAACAGCCAGGGATCTGCCTTCCCATCCCTCCAGCTCCTCCCAAGGCGCTATGCACCTTTGTGCAGCCCAGTGCCTGATAGGGTTAGCTTACTGGTTTGCCAGAACCCCCCAAACTTTTCATGCTATGAAATATGTCAAGAAGCAAAGAATAAGTTTGTAGATGAGGCTTCAAGTTCACAATTGCACCACTGGAAAGCATTTTGAAACCCTTTGGGGTTTTGTTCAGTTTGGGCCTTATGCAAGTACTGGAATACTGACTCTTCAGTTCAAAACAAATGCCATCTCAATGAAGTGAATTCTGCCACCCAAATCTTTCCCCAGTGATTCCAGTTAGTAAAGTTTTCTTCATTCTTTTCGTTGCATTCTTATCATGCATTTATACTTGTGCCAAATCGTACTTGAGAAATGGCTGCGTTTCAGAAGTGGGTGAGTAACCAGCTAATAAATGATCTTCTAGATATTTTGGGATCTCTTAGGGTGGAAGGCATTAAGTAGCTTTCTAGTGATAGCGTGCTCAGGTTGCTGATCAGGAAGTCCCTTCTCTCTGCTGCTGGGCACTGTGCATTTCTAATCACCTCTAAATGTTTCCATCAACTGTCTTGTTGTTCTAGAGACTAATTGCTGAAAGCAATGTTTAGCCAAGCTCCAGGAAAGCATTTCAGAGTAACAACTAAGTAAGCATCTATCAAAGTCCTGTTTCAAGCGTGCTGCCTGGGGAATGTGAAGGACAAGCTGTTTTACCACCTACGCCTGTGCAGAAGTCAGTGTTGAACCTCATGGAGCTGCTGAAGTCGGTGGGCTGTAAAGCCTTGCTGGAGCCTGGCTGGCTCCCTTGGGCTGTGTGCTGCACAGAGCCTGTGTTCTGCTAAGCTGGATTGCTTTGTATCAATACACTGTCAGAGCTGTCCTGAGAGCAGAGCAGTTTCACATCACTGTGTGGTTTCAGAGATGCTCAGTAGAAAGTGGGGCTGGTCGTTTTGTCTGATAAATCAGGAGCGTCCCCCATCCATGTGCTCCAGGCCCTGCACCAGCTCCATTGCCCTTCTCTGGCCCTGCTCCAGCACCTCAATGTCTGTCCTGTAGTGAGGAGCTCAGAAGTGAGTTCAGGATTCAAGGTGTGAATTATATTAACTCATCTTGTTCATTACCGGGTTTCCTGCGGGCCAGATCCTGGCCATGGCAGCGCTGGGACTGTGAAGCCTCAGCCATCTGCTTGGGGATTTGAACAGATACGTTGTGCTTCCCTGAGCAGCACCAGCATCACTTACAACAGGTAACCTGGTCAGCTTCTGTGAATTGCTTGTGTTCAGCCATATGGCTTTGAAAATCACTGCTTTTACAGAGCTGGTTGAAATCAGCCCCTAGCCAAGTGCGTAGGGCTGACTCCATCAGGCTTTAAAGGAGGAGGAAGCCCCGCTTGTTTCCTCAGAGTTGTCATGACCATGTGATTAGCCCTGGGTAAAAACCCCATTGCTTTTCTGTGTTGGAGACAAGGATGAGGAAGTCAGGAGGACTACAAGAAGTAGGAGGCAAAGCCATGTTTTCCTTACCCTTAATGAAACAGATGTAAAATCAAACCATGCAGAGATCTCGGGCACTTGTCTGTGTGCTGCTCTGTCTGCTCCCTGTCACTGAAACCCAGGGGGAATTGCAAATGCAGGCAGAACTTGCGCAAATATTCTGGAAAGTGCCATTTCCAAACGCTGTTCTTTTCCCCACCATTTGATGGAGAAAATGTTCAGGTTGTAATATCCTTTCCCATTATCGGCTGGCTCTGTGTATCTGTTGGCTTATTTGCAGCAATAGGAAGTGAAACAGAGCTACAGTTTGTGTGGAGGCTTGAGATAGCTGCTGTGCTTTATCTGCGCTGTGTCAGGGGAGGAAAGCTTACATGATGTGAGAAATGATTGTCGAAGTGGTGCTGCACGCAGCAAAGTTGAAGAGCTGGACCTCGCAGAGGATGAGTTTAGAAGTGAGGGTTTCAGTGGGGATCTTGCCTGGTGCATCAGGGTCATGCCCTGAAGTGTATAAACCATATCTCTGGAAACTGTTATGATTTGTTCTGTGGTAGCATCTAAAAGGTTGAGGTGGTGTCTTGGCCCGTTGTGGTTTGCACTGTTTGAAATAGGCTTGGTCCAGTCAGGACAGAGGAGCTGGACAAGATGTTTCAGAAAGGGGCGGGATTGAAGTGTCTTTCCCAATGTCATCAGGAAACCAAGAGCAGACCCCAGAGATCTCTGTGATTCCTGTGTGGTGGCCCTGGGAGCACACCACTCTCCTGCTATGTCCTACCACACAGCTTTCCTAATGCCAATAGTTTTCCAAGGGTTTATCCACAGCCTTTTACATATGTGAGCTGCTGATGTTGCACAAACCCAGCTGGGATGTGTGGGGTCGCAGGGGGTGTATAGGACACCCATTCTGGGGTGTGCTGAGCCAGCACAGGCAGGGCAACCTCATCATCACGCACAGCTCTGGGCTGTTGCATGCAGGATGATATGTTCTCAAAGCAGGAAAGTGATTTTTGAGGACACTGGAACAGCTGCTTCTAAATTGATGAACCTGTGTAAAGACCTCACCTATGGAAATCCCTTCAAGTTGATACAGTCTTGGTTCTTAACCTGCAATTCAGGCATGGGCTGGCGATGCTCTGATTCTGGGATGCAATCCTTGGCCAGCCTCGTGAGATATCTTGCCAGCAGAACACAGGAGGGACCAAGCTGGCATTCTCTTGGTGGCCATTTCTCATTTGCATTGTACAATGTTATTGCTTCTGGGCTGGCGACATTGAGGAATGAAGGGCTGAATTCTGCTTTTCCTGCTGAGAGTCAGAAATAGATCTGGAGAGATGATGACTCACCTGTAATTGAGAGAAACTGAATGGCATCATCATGAGCCTTAACAGTTAAACTCTGATTCCACCTGCCAGAAAGAACAGACTGACAGAGATGCTGAAGCCCAAAAGGAGCTACAGACAGGGCCCAGCACATGGGAATCCTTCACTTTGTTGGTGTTTTGCATGTGAGCGGCTTAACATGCTAGTTACACACATGTCCCGTGTGATGTGGCAGCAGCACTGGTCCCTCCACAAAGGGATGGGAATGTATGGATGGAGCAGAGCTGTAATGGAGCCACAAGAAGCCCCCAGCCCCAAGGCCTGCGCCGTGCATGCGTACTCCTGCCTGTGACTTTCCCTGCAGTTCCCGGCCGGAGCAGAGATGATGTCAGAGTTGTCATGGCATCGGTATCTATGGAACCAGGATCATCATCACGGTGTGAAAACCTCACTCAGGAGCTGGTCCTGGAGCCACGGGGGGGAACTCCCTTTGCTGTAATTGAGGGTTTCCCTCTGCAAGGTTCCTCTCTTTTTCCTCCTTCCTACTGGAAGAGGGAGCCGGACATGGGGCTCAGCCTCCTCCTGTCCCGGGACAGCTCTGGGTGTCTCCGTTTCTGCATGAGGAAAGCAAAAGCTTCAGCCCCACCAGCCTTCACTTCCCTTTTCTTGCACCAGTTAACGGGTATGTGGCAGCGTGCCTTGCAGTGAGGCAGCCACCAAACTTCTCCCTCTGCCAGGCAGCTGGCTGCTCTCATCCATGGGCAAGCTCCCGGTAGAGTGCTCTACTCTGCTGTGGGGCAGGAAGCCCTGCCTCCTTTGAGGGCCTAGTGTGGTGCCCCCAAGGCCCTTGCCCCCCAGAAGAGGTGACAACAGCCCTTTCTGCTGCTGTCCGCTGTGACAGCAGTGAGCTGGGGTGGTGAAGGGGTGTTGATGTGAGGAGAAGCAAAGTGTGCAGCGGGGGCAGGCATGACCGGAGCAGTGTGGTGACCTCCCTGTGTTCCAGTCCATGGCATCTCCTTCCTGCCAGTGGCCCAGCCATGGATTGCCCTGGCTGTAGCCATGTCCTTGCCATCACACAGTGACGCTGGCAACATTCCCCAACCCCTGGCTATAGCATGCTGTCCCTAGAAACAGCATGGTGATTATGTCCATAGGATGGTTATCCTTCGGATAACACTGTGATCTTGCCTGTGGTGAGGTCTCCTGGCTGTACCATGCTGTCCCCAGGCACAACACGGTACCCACGGCCGCAGCACAGTGATGCCCAGGGCTGCGCTGTGGTACCCACGGCCGCAGCTCGGGTGCGCGCACCTGCCGTTTACCCCCCCCTCCCCCCCCCAGCCGGTGGGTGGTTCCTCCCGCTGCCCGCGCGAGGCGCTGCGGACGAGCCCACGCAGTAGACGCGCGGGGGGGGGACCCGGGCAGGCGCGCTGCCGGCGCTGGGCGCGCTCGGCGCGGAGCGGAGCGGGCGGCGGGGGAAGATGGAAGGAGCCTCCTTTGGAGCGGGCCGGGCGGGGGGAGCCATCGACCCCGTGGATTTCCTGAAGCAGCCGCAGACCATCCTCCGAGCGACGACCTGGGTGAGGCAGACCGGTCATCCCGGCCGGGAAACGGGGCCGCGGGGCTCGGCACCGGGCGTTGGGCAATGCCTGGAAGATGGGCAGTGCACACTGCAGCGTGCGGTGCCTCTTGCGTTGGGCAGTGCCCGGGTGATGGGATGTGCAGTGCCTTCTGCAACACGCAGTGTGCGGTGCTTGTGCAGCGCCCGTTGCAGTGTGCAGTGCCCGTGCCGTGTGCGGGGCGCAGGTACCGTGCAGTGTGCGGTGGTGCTGCAGGCGTGCGGCGCTGGTGCAGCCGTGGCGGGTGGTGCTCGGCTGAGGGGCTCCCGGGGGTGCTTGCCTGGAGTTTCCTTGGGCGAGGTGCAGCGGGTGGATGTGTCGCTGCCCCTCATCAGGTCTGTTCCTGGTGCTTGAGGAAGGAGCAAGCGGATGAGGTCTAAATCGGCAGGCAGAGGACATTTTCCTTCCATACTCTGTGCATGTGTGTGTGTGTGACAGAAGAAATCTGGGAGCCAGCCCTGCCTAGCTCCCCCTGTTCTTCCACAAGAATGTCATATTTTTTGGCTGTTTCCCATCTGAGTTCCTCCTGCGGAGCAGGAGGTTGGAATATGCTGTGCAGCAGCTCAGGAAAGCTTTGCTTGCTGATAGTCCGTGAATAAGCAGTACAGGGAGCTGCACGCTGATGCTCGCTGGGGCCATGGTGCCCGAGGGGAAGGACAGACATTGGTTCTTCTCCCCAGCCTGGCTTTTACCTGCTAGGATCTGCAGGCTTGCATGATTCCAGATGTTGGCAATGCTGGGCCTTTCCCAAAAAAACCCAGTGCAAAGGGTCTAACTGGTGCTCCCAATAGCCGGCTCCTGGCTCCAGTGCTTGGCTGGAGGTTGTGGGTGAGCCGAGCTGGGCCTGGGGGGCTCATCCTCACCCATGTCACATCCCTCCTGTGCACTGAGGCCCTCAGCCACCACACTGGCTCTGTGTCACCCTCAGCAGTGCCACATGGAGGCAGGGAGTGAAAGAAAGGTGTGGGAGAAGGTGCTGCCCACCCAGCTCCCTCCTTCACACTGACCCAGTGGGTGCGTTTGGGAGTGCCCAGGTGAGGCCCTGTGCAGCACAACATGGGAGCATGTGCTTATCTTTAAGCATGTGAGCAATTCCAGCTGCAATCACATGCTTAACGTTATACCACATACTGAAATCTTTAGCTGGATGGTGGCCAGTGTGCTCTCCAAAGCTTTGAGAAAGCACCCAACCCCTTTACTGGAGAAGAACAGAAGGTCACGTATGGATCTGGAGCATCCAGGTTGAGCTGGATGGGGTGTTTTGGGTAGGGTTTGAGCATCTGGCAGTAGTTCTTTCCTACAAGAATGGCCTCAGTCCAGAAAACCTGGTCTAGATCCACATGGATCCACCTCGATCCCCCTCAAGTGGCAAACTGTTGGCAGTGGTGTTGGTTTGGGGTACAGTTAGATAAATTGTTGGCCTGTTGACGGTGAGTTAGGCCTTCCATAAAGAGCTCATCATCCTTGTCGTGCAGAAGGGGATCTGCACTGCTGGGAAGCAGGAACAGAATATGGAATATAGAGATAAAAATCCCAGCTTAGAAAAACATCCATGCATGCATTTGCTGGCTGATTTACTCAATGGCAAAGTCACTCGATTCATGGTTCTATGTTCACCAGAGAGCTTACAGCTACAGAAACACATCAACTTAACCCCAAACAAGTGCAGGGGTTACTGGTGTGGATAAGTGTGGGATGAGCGTTGTGCTGTCCCAAACAAAAATGTTTGCAGTATTCAGAGCTGGCTCTGAAGTCACTGAGCTCAAAGGGAGCACTTCTGCTGTTTCCAGAGGGTTGGGAGGATCAGGCTGTGGGAGCTCATGTTAAAAGCCCTTAGAGCCACTTTGCCCAGGTCTCATATTTGCTGGCAGATCTGTCGAGGACCCTTCTTCATCACCGCTCCAGCTTGGGGGCTCAGAGCCCTGCTTGGCCTTTGCTTGGCTGCTGCAGTCCAGTTACCTCTGTCTTAAACCAGTTCCCAGTGTGGGCAGGGACTGCAGCTGGGTGAGAGGTGGGATTGAAGGGGAGCGGTGGGGATGTGGCAAGTGGCAGTGTCTGCTCCTTATCACACCATGCTGGTGGCTGAGCCAGCACTATGGACCAAAGTCCTCCTGTGATGCTCCCTCATTCATGAAGCAAGCAGAAACCTTCACAGGTCCCTGCCTGCTGTCACAGGGGAGATGGGCTCCCCATGCCTGCATGTGGCAGAAGAGCCACAGCCCTGGATGGTTATTGAGAAAGCCCTTGACTGAGGCTTTGAGGATGACTGAGTTTAGGTGTTGGACAGGGTTTTATTCATGTGGTTTTCCTTCCTGTGCTTTGTTGTGGCATCTTTTTAAACGTGCTTAACCTGTGCAGTTGGATTGAACCTCAGAAACATAACCCTGGCTGTGCCCAGGACATCAGTGTTCCTTTGGTGAGAGAAGGGGAGCGGAGATGTCCTGATTTGGGTGGGAGGACACTAGGACAAGGGTGGTAGTGAACCACCACGAGGCTCTGGGGCCAGCCTCACCCACCTGACGTGAGCCACTCTGTGCTGATCTGGCCCATGGCCATTGCTGGGGTTTCACGATGCGCCACCACCAAAGCGGGGGGTCCAGCTTCATTTTGTGTCTCTAGAAGGTGTTTTGGGGCCCTGGCTTCAGTCTTCATGCTGGCAAACATCTGAGAGACTGGCAGGTGAATGGTGACTTCAGTGTGGAAATCCCCAAATGTAAGTGATGGCAAGAGGGGATTCCTGATCCAACCACGCTCGGCAACGTCTCTGTGACAGACAGAGTAATTCAGAGTATCTGCAGGGAAAACAACCTTCCTGGCTTGAGCTGTAAAACCAAGAGCTGGAAAGAACCACATAACAGTTCCTCATTCATCTCTTCCCCCTCCGTCTGATGCTGTTTGTCAGATGAAGATGTGATCACTTGTGGTTTCCTTTGAAGACATTTTTTTGCACAACAGAACAAACCGGCTGTTCATGAAGTATGCCCACAGAATCATGAGTTCCCTTCTCCAGGGCTACCAGGGCCAGTTGGGCTTTCAGATGGCCACGCAGCTTTGCAGAGGCATTGTTCGTTTAACATCGGGTCAGGTTTGACTTTTAAAAGCAGTTCTGGAAAATATTCCAGTAGAGTAAATGCTTGCAGTAATTCCTGTAGGAGCAACAGCAAAAGCACGGTGCCCGGTCCCATCAGTGCAGCCACACTCACCGAGCCGCTTCCTCCATGGAGCTCAGCATGAGATCAGGTCCTGATTTTGTAATCATAGAATCCCAGCCTGGTTTGGGTTGAAGGGACCTTAAAGCTCATCCAGCAACAACCCTTGCCACAGGCAGGGACACCTTCCACTAGAGCAGCTTGCTCCAAGCCCCTGTGTCCAACCTGGCCTTCAACACTGCCAGGGATGG